>LVVM01003077.1:0-28846 GCA_001882365.1 Rhizopogon vesiculosus
TGGATGGGTCATGAGTCTCGGACGGCAGATTGCTCACCCTACACCAACCTAGGGCCAGTATATCATGCACGGACCATTTGCTTCCATTCACAAAGGCTTAAAGGGAGCTTCCTACGTTGAACTAGAAATACAAGCAGTCGGGGTAGCGGTAGCCCCCTGACGAGAGCTTTCGCAGGCTCAAAACTGCTGCCTTACTGTTTTACTAGCCTCTCAAGGCCCTACCTACCAGCGCCTTATCTGGTCAATCTAGTACACTAATCCAAAGTCATAGTTCTATGCCCTCGCTTCACGTCGGGCTGAGAACGGCCATCATCGATATTTCTACTATCTAAATATAAGCTTAAGATTGGGGAAAAAAAGGCCTTGTAATCGCTGTACAAGGTATGGGAGGCATAAGCTTCCACTCGAATCTGGAAAGTATCTTCGCGAAGCCTGTGCACATGAGAAGCAATATCATAGAGGACACATGGGGACCAACCCTTCAGGGCGAGCCTCCGTTCTCGTTCTAAATCCACAGTCTGGGTGTAGGCCTGCCTCTATTGCCGAGTGAATAAGTCTCGCGTCTGTTCAAGAACTTGTATTTTGCGGCTCGATAGACGTCAATGACACATTCCAATGACGCACAGTAATGAAACACTCCACAGGTAAAACCATAGTCACAGCATTGGAAACAAAAGAAAACGTTGCATTGTTCCGTTCGTAGCAAAATGAATAACTGGAGCGATGGGAGTGAGTAGATCACAGCAAGTAGTATGCACAGTAAGCCTGGCAACGTGAAATCGTTTTATTGATGCTTGATATCGAACATGATGATGCCTCGAGGTAGGATCTGAAACGCTTCTGAAACGCAAGTACTTACTAAGCTATTGCGAACCCGGGCCCACGTGAGTGACACGACATGATGGTGACCAATTTAGCAAGCACCATGATAGAGCAAACGCTAACAACCTTTATGACGAAACCGAGTGATCAACCTTTAAATATAATCGCCATGAGATGTTTTTGACGCAAGGAATCAAATTACGCTCAGGGTATATGGATAATCAATCACTCATGAATTGACATGTATCCACGCGGGGGTCGCTGGAGTATTTGCCAGTGCCTGGGTCCCAATACAGCACCGATAATGAACAAAAACTACAAGCCTCGTCGTCATAAAGCTTGCGAAGTGTTAGAAAATTATGATGTATCAGTATTAGCATGAATGATTCATGTGACGCTCCTCCGAGACTAAAAAGTGCAGTACTACAGAAGTTAGAACATTGTGCAAAGATTACATCCCTTGTTAAAGTCCAATGATGTCGATACAGAGAATTACTATGCTGGGAGAATAAGTGCTAAATGTTCAAGCATCATATCCAGGTGGGGTATCTGCATATGAAGTCGAGGATCCTGCTGCGGAACCAGATGATGTATATGCAGCTGATCTCGCCGTCTCGATGAGCAATAGCTCAAGTCAATGCTTCAAGGGTACTCACGTAAGTTCTCGTCGTCCTCCATGGCTTGTCTCCTCATGAAAACGAGTCTTTCGCGCGTTTTCTCTAAGACGCTCACGAACTCGAATAGCCCCCTGTCATAAAACCGTATCTCAATGCTAGTGCCGTCCGTGAGTCCACCGCCTGTGGAAGGCTTGACATCAAGCACCAAGTAATTAGCGCCAAAATAAGGCTGCTCAAACTTGCTAGATAGTACCGCGTCCAGCGGTACCGATAACGATTCGAATGATGGCTTCATCTTGTCGTCTTTGGGCGTGATGAATATAAGCTGGAGCAAATTGAAGTTAGATCAATACCAGAGACCTTGAGATGTGAAGACAGGCGTACTCGCTGGTTCGTCATCCAAAGTCTTCCTCTCTCCTTCATCCTCTTCACTCCACCGTTGCCGCCGGTGGCAGCAGTGCCCGAGGGTGGCGCATCGGGTATGGTCAAGGAGAACTCCACTTGGGAATCCCTATCTGTGGACATGATGGTGGTTTCATCGCGCAAGGGTATAGGGTGGTGTCGAGCATCGAGCATCGTCCAATCGAGAGCCATGGTGTAGATGTGCTTGGTTTGACCGATAAGCGTTGAACTTGAAGTAACTTAAAAGTAGTGACCACTCATAGCCACTGCCACTAATGCATGTGCCGAAACTTCATAGGAGAGCCAATTTGGGTATTTCCTCCTATGCAACTTGAAGCCCTGGGAGTAAGCAAGTAAAGAATGAATGAATCATGGCTACCTAGCGCAATGGTAGCGCGTTTGGCTTCGACTGCCAGCGGCACCAAAAGGTTGCAGGTTCGAGTCCTGCGGTGGTCACTTTGTTTTTGTCGGAATGTTTTGACTTTCGACGACCGAATAACTTCACACCCGTATTACATTTTACATTTTACACCTCATAATCAAACTCTGACTCCTTCCTATGGAACTCACACGGCCAGCTCCCGATAGCCATACCCTCTCCCGCTACTACTCTCCTCGCCTGCTCCTTCCCCCCATCGTGTACAATCACACACTGCTCCTCCGTCACCGGATCGACGAAATGCCACTTCCCGCACACACCTTCGCCAAATGGATGAGGGAACAGCTCATCGTCCTCGGGCTCTGATGGGTCTGCGAGGAATGGGTGGTATAGTGCCCCGCGCGGCGTGATGCGGCGCGTTGATTCGGGATGCATCACCTCCGCAAGGAGAGAAAAAGCAGCTTCGACGTCAGCTCGGTGCGAATCAGTCGTGGGAGGCGCAGGTATATCGGCGCGGATGGGTGTGGGCGTGGTGGAGCGTGATCGTGAAGAACTCGGCTGCCTGTAGCTATATGACGAAGACGAGGACGGAGGCGGATGGCTGGACGTGCCAGGTGTGTTGTGTGTTACGAAGTTATTGTAGGGATAATACCGAGGGTCTGGCGTACGAGGTTTGAAAATATTAGGGTTTTGCTTTTCAACAAACTCGCGCCAGCTCATGCCCTCTTGAGATATTGATGGTACATTTGTCGCAAATGTTCGACCTGTGTAAGACTCATCAGCACTTGGAAGTAAGATATTTTAAAGCGGTAGTTACTGTGCAGGATTGCAGTTTTCTCCATTTTCTGTCGACCGACAATGGTAGCGATCTCCATGAGAGCCTCTATATCATCACTGGACTGTAACAGTGGAAATTTTCCCGTCAGGAAAAAGAGAAGAATCATGCCAGCGGACCAAACATCAATGGCTGCACAAGTGGCTATTCAGCAGTCATACGTTGTGGTGAAAATGAGAAGCCTTACCGCCGGTCTGCTGACTGCACTTTAGAAGGACTTCAGGTGCCCGGAAACCTCTTGTGCCAGCCCTGTTTGCTTTCGAGAGCGGTCTGGTTCTCAGGGTCAGTAGACGAACGCCTCGCGGACGATCGCTTACCTCGTATCCTTGTCAGGATAACCAACTCGGTCGCTTGGCCACGAGCTTTTTTGTCGGGCTTCCTTCTGCATCTTCTTCAGGAGGTCAACGTCATATTCGTTCCGTCCTCTTATCTTGCCGTGAGGATGTTCCCGTGTGGCAGACGTATGTAAGCAAGCACCATGAACCGGCGTCGATCCATCCATTCTCTGAAAACATCGTGTTATGAGATCCATCTAGAGTCCATGTCTCATATCTCACGCTTGCAAGTCCAAAGTCGCACATGGCGCCAATGCCTGTTCGAGGATCGAACAGGAAGTTGGCAGGTTTAACGTCACGATGTATGATACCCCTGGCATGGATGTCGCGCAATGAACGAAACATACATCGAAAGTATGCTTTTATACCAGCCATAGACAGGTCTTTGTAGTAGTCCTGAGTCAACGTTAAGGCGTCTTCCACGTGTGAGTCAAGACAAGCCACGGTACGCACTCGGAAATCCTCATTGCGGCTGTATGGCATGATAGCGACCACCTGGTCACGATGTCGGAAGGCGGTGATAAGCTGGGAAGTATGGCGGCACCCTCTGCAGTCCTCCATGATCGAGATTTCATTTCGTATCCTCTCCGGATTGCTTGTGACGTATATTCGCTTAATGGCAACAAAGACTTTACTACCAGGATGATAAGGGACTGATTGGTAGTGTGCGGAGGATATGGGAGGATGGGAACCGTGCCATGCGGTATTGTCCCATTTACTGTGGTAGGCCAGATCAACAGCCTTGTATACGGAGGAGAATGTCCCTGTGCCAAGGCGGTCAATGATGGCGTAGTCCTCTGATAATGATGGCACCGCATTGCTGAGATTGGCAATTTCTAGTTGGATCTCCTGTTGTTCTTCTGGTGGTTTGAGAAACAACGTCTTCTCCTCGTCAGTCTCGCCGTCAGCGTCGACATCTTCTTCATCAGCGTCGTCGTCATCCAGCGTTCCCATATCATGCGGAGTTTCGAAGTGCATATCGTCAGCGTACTCCATGCTCTCATCGAAATTTACGACAGGGAGCTCGTCTGGGTGGGGCTTTCGCTTGATGGTGGAGGGCACGACGCCTTGTTTTGAATAAAGGCGTGCAAGATGATTATGATACTGGACCATCTCTGGCCGGTCCAAGCCATGATGTCCGTCCTCGGAGGTGAGCGTGAAGTGGCCATTAGTGTTCTGGGCTGAGATATATTCCTGGTGGTAAGCTTTGTTGCGAGCATCAGAGGAACCGACTTCGAGAGGATTAGATGAGTGCTGAGAGAGAAGTACAGTGGCCATCGGTTGCAACGCGACTGAGACTTTAGTTGCCAGAAATAATATTTTGGACGACTAGGACTGAGAGTTACAGTGGCTAGCCTCCGCCGCCAGAACTGATGGAACAGCTGATGCTCGAATATAATGGGCTCCGAGCTGTGATCGCGACAAGCGCGCCAGGGTCACGTGAGTGAGTTAGCACTAGCTTCATTGCACATTGCAAAAGTGACCAAGCATAATAATAAAAAGCATTATATAAATACTATTGCGCACATCGGCTACATACTTCGTTAAACACATTGAAGTGCACGGCATACAACATTATACATATTCACACGCAATTTACAATATCCATGATTCCGTAGCGCTGCTTCGAGTCGCCCATCTCCGATTTTCAAGTGCGCAACTCGAAGACGGCGTAGAGGGGCACAATGTTCCTGTCTCATTACAATGATATCGTGAAGGCCGTTAGCTTCAGATTTATCGAAAGCACAATCTTTGAGATCTAGAACGCGGAGCGATTGATACGCTATATATGTGCTCTGCGTGCCTTCGATGTGAAGAGCAAGCAAGCCTCCAATGTAAATGCTGCTCTGATGAATTTCTTTAAGCTTTGGAAGGTTGGCAGATCCAGTACGCCAGAAGGATTCTTGGAGGACCTTTCCAGGACGCGAGATATATTTTTAGATGATCTCAGAGATAAGCCGTCGATTTTTCCCTGCGTCACCATCCAACATACTTATGTCAAATATGATGGACGGCTGAATTACAGTGGATATGTCCGAGTCCCGTACTTGAATCGAGAGTCGCACGTCATCGTCACTATCATTCCAGGTGGATGAGGGAAGTTTGCATTCCATTGATGAGCTGAATTTTCGGGCTAGCAAAAGTAGTCTGACACCTACCACACATCTCAGTTCGTGATAAAACTAAAATTAGTCCTCGGACGCATCAGAAGAAGGGTCCCTGCATTCACAACAACGACAACCACCGTAGGACCCCTCCGATTCCGACTCTAAGGCCTCCTCATAACTATCCCAATCAACGTCCTCAACCTCTTCCTCAAATAGTTCCACGTCATCAGCCATTAAACCCCTACATGATGCGAGTCGTAGACGGTGTAGAGAAGCACCAAGTTTCTTTCGAATTATGATGATTCTGTGAAGCTCGGGAGGTCCATGTTCCGGGAAGTCGATATCGCTGAGATCTAGAACATGGAGCGAACGATACGCCATGTCTCTTTGCGACTGAAGTGTGAGGAGTAAGTCTCCAATGTAGAAGCTGCTCATCTGAATTTCTTCAAGCTCTGGAAGAGTAGTAGACCCAGCACGCCAGAAAGGCTCTGAGATGATCATGGAGGATGACACAGACAAGTTGCGAATTTTGCCCTGGGTGACCATCCGGCATATGTCAAATATGATGAGTGAGTCGATTGTAGTGGATGCGTTCCATGCGAATTGAATTGAGAGTCGTATGTCATCGTCACTAGCATTCCAGGAGGAGGGACGTTTTGCCTCCATCGATGTGCTGAATTGGATGACAGACGAAAGGGATAAAAGGCAGACACGCAGGGACCGAAAGACGGGGCCAAATTTGCCAGAACCCGTGTCCATGGCCGAAAATAGGTCAGAGAAGTTTTGATGATCTTCAACTTTTGCGAGGTTAAGAGCAATCTTGGTATCATCAGGAAGGGCTAGACGTGCGAATAGAGCGACAGAAGTGTGGATGGTGACACTCAGGACGATACTTTTTAATCTAGCCAGCGGCACTCTGTCAACGACATTGTTCTCCCCCGAAATAATGGACAGTCGTTCAAGCGTAAGCCGCTCCAAGTCAGGCATACGTGTCAGAGCTGACAGGAGCTCCGACAGAGTAGAGGAAGTGGGAAATCCTATTCCTTGCACATATAAAGATCGAAGCCCGCTGAAAATACACGATGTCCAGCTGACGCTACGGATCGTGAGTTCAACGCCCCGAAGTTGGGGCGCTTGACCTTGAAAGATGGTATCTGACATGGGCCTAGATGCTAGATGAGAGTCGCCCCCGATGACTGAGAACTTGAAATTTTGTAGTAAAGGTGCGGGCTGCGACGATAAATGATCTAAAACGCGATCGATGTTTGACAGATATAAATGCAGCCGGAGGACTTTGATTCGAGGTAACTGTGAGAGGACGCGCTCCAAGGAATCTTGTGGTAAGGTCGATGCATTGCATGAGACGACCAAAACAGCTTTCTTCGATCTCTCAAGCATAACGGCTATCCAACAAGGAGAAATCCAATCGATATATGCCCAAAGACTTGGGCACTCGAGAGCAACTCGACGCCAGTGCCCGCATACATGGGTGACTTTCAGACAAGGAGGACGACGGTAGTTGTCCGTATAATTATTAGGACCCTCTCCTTCTACGATGTGCTTGAAGACAGTTGCGAGGATCTCTGGTGGAAGGCATGATATACGGGCAAGACTGTTCCTGCGAGAGCGAAGGGCGCGCATAGACTCGGCTAGCGCAGCTAGTGCATTGTCGATGTAGACAACAGACTGCTCGACGAGAGTACTGGCACTTCTAGGAGTGACATTGTCGAGGGGAGCTGGTAGAGTCATACCTTCAGGGTGAAATAAGTGGTCAGTCGAGTGGAGGACTGTGTTGGAAGAATTACCTCTGGTGATAAGTACATAGAATTATTTAATAAGTAGGAGCTTCTAATGAAGAAAAGCTTAGTAAGCACGACAGGCAGAACACACCAAAAAAATGACCACCGCAGGACTCGAACCTGCAACCTTTTGGTGCCGCTGGCAGTCGAAGCCAAACGCGCTACCATTGCGCTAGGTAGCCATGTGTGAAGTAGACTTGGTTTGGTTGACATAGCAATAGCCTTTGATAGACATAAACTCAAGTGTCAGAACTTAAAGGTTGGTGTTGCTCGAGCTGCCGCGCCAGCGCTGCTCATGACTTGGACAGCAGCGTGAAAGTGATCAACACCCTCATGAACCTTCCAGACGAGCTTCGTACCTGGTCCCTTCCTGTGCTCAAAGACCCACTATTTCTCCAAATCACACCGCTTGCCGTTTTTGTTTTATTCCCCCTTCTTGTCCTCCTAGCGCTGTCCAGCCTTGGATCATCCCCCAGCACCTGGTGGTTGGCTATGGTGTTTGAGAGCTTCAACTTCAGCTTTCCATGGAGCTGGTCATCAAATCGTTCTTCTGCCGGTTCATCTCATGAAACTAAAAAACTCAAGAAGAAACTCGTACGTACTCGCGGCGAACAGATCGAACTTAACGGTCATGGAAGACCATGTAGGTCCTTGCTCTAATATGTCATTCCAACTGCTCTAGACATCCGTTACAGCACACAAAAATGAGATACATGATGGTCATTACCCCGGTCTTGTCAACATATCCGGGACGTACTGCTTCATGAATTCAACCATACAGGTAAAATATCCAGTCTATCAACCCTCATGTTACAACTATTCACCCCAACGCAATCAGGCTATGGCCTCGTTATCCTATTTACAACCTTATCTCGCCGACACGCAAGCGAAAGCTATTGAACTCGACGTATCCTCACCTGTTGTGGACGCCCTCCTGGTGTTACTCCAAGGTGTGTATCCTCATCTATTCTTACGCAGCTACGTACTAACAGACTCTACAGAACTCAATCTACCTCGTAATTCTTATCATTCCATCCGTCCACTCGACATAATCTCTGCCCTTGTAAATCACTCCCCAGGCAAACACAACTCCCTCTTTTCCTCTCGGGAGCATCAAGACGCACAAGAATTGTTCCAGCTCGTCTCGGAATGCATCAAGAGGGAAGTTGCCTCTGTCGATAAGGAAGGTCATCGGGACCGTGGTTTAGGTGGTCTGTCTCAAGTCCGCAGTGCTGCCAACAAGGAGATAGGGAAGAGCGTTTTCGACGGTCTCACAGCCAACAGACGCAGCTGTGTCGAGTGCGGCTATACAGAGGCTGTCATGCATTTTCCCTTCGATAGCTGGCAACTTGCGGTCCCACGATATGTCGTATGTGCTCATTGGTTTCGTCATGGATGCACTTTAACCCGCACACAGGCAAGCTGTCGTTTAGAGGATTGTCTTGCGGAGTACACCAAGCTTGAGATGCTCACCGACTGCATATGCCGCAAATGCTCCATGAAGGCCACACACCAGAAGCTCAAGTACGATGCAGACCGGTTAGCAGTAGCAGTGAATGCAGACCCCAACGTCTCTGTCTCGAAGAAGAAGAGGGCGAGAGATGCTAGAAAATTAGAGATCAAACTGCAGACTGCCCTAGATCACGGTCGAGTAGAAGAGGACATTAAGGGCATCAGGCTTGAGAAGGTGTTCAGCAAAGCATCGACAAAGCAGGCTATGATCGCAAGAGTAAGTTTGAGTTCCTTACGCGTCCTCGTCGCTGAGACGTTCTGCAGCCCCCTCAAGTTCTTGCATTGCATCTTAATCGATCCCTTAGTTACGGCCACTACGCTACTAAGAACACGGTCCGCATTCTATTTCCCGAGTTCCTCGATCTCACTCCATTTACAACTTCTGGCAATCTCTCTACCACGCCTTCCGTTCCCATTTCATCACAACCTCCCCTACTGCCTCGTTCCACAACTCCCACACCTGCTACGTACTCTGTGCAAAGAGTCATATATCGTCTTTCTGCTGTGGTGTGTCATTACGGCCAGCATTCATTTGGCCACTATATCTGCTATCGGCGCAAACCTCGGCCTATATCCTATGGATCACGGCGCTTCGCGCCTCCAAGGCTCGCCCACCCGCTTGACTGCGACTGCGACAAGTGCAAGCGATACGGGCCTGTGCGCGACGACGACGAAGCCGTCGACTCAATGTACCGCCCTGGCCGGGGATGGCTGCGGATTAGCGACGACTCGGTGAAGGAGTGCGGGATAGAGACGGTGGTGCAGGAAAGCTCAGGGGCGTTCATGCTGTATTACGAGCGGGTGGTACTGTCCTCCCGCCCTGGCATTTACCCGCTGCACAACTCACCACGAAGCTCAGAAGAGACGCTCAAGCCGCGCATCATGAACGGATCCACCACGTCGCTTGAGAGTGTACTGGCGTTGGCAGATGGAGATGTTGTGGAGGGCAGGGGGAGAGGCGTGATGGGTCCGAGAGTTGTGAGGAGCGTGGCAGCTGGGAGGAGGAGTGTTTCGGCCGCGCCGTCAGATCGAGACTCTCAGGCTATGTTTCACTCGACTCCATCGCTACTAAACGGGATCGCTATCCCTTTGAAGGCGACTCCGTCACAGTTTTCGGTGTCAAGCACATCCACCCAGTCGACATATTCCTCTCTATCATCATCTGCACCGAACATCATGCACCAGCGTACTTCCTCTTCATCTTCATCTCTTACCGCTCGACCACCAGGGTCCCCACACCCTAAATCTCTCCAGCCCACACGCTCCTCAAGCTCAACTACGGTTGACCTGAAAGCATAAACATTTATATAGCTCATCTTATCATATCACATGTTTATTTTACCCGTGTATCTTTAGCATAGTCTAGCCTGCCACATGTTGAAGTCTCCACTAACTTACTTGTGTCGGTACTCCTCGCTCACAATAAATGCTAGACTTCTGTTAAATCAGGATGAATGCGCGTAAGACCGAGAGGCCATGCCATTGCTTGTCATGATCATCAAAAGTACTTGTGACCTAATGTCCCTGTCCCGATACTCAAATACATCTCGTCGTCGCTGTCGATCCATCAAAGAAAGAAAGAAAACACTGAAAGAAAGAACCTCCGCCAATGCCCAGCATCGCATCCACCAGTGGACACTGAGGCCTATCGCGATATGTACCGTAGTGAGCGTCGTCGCCCCATGACCAGAGCAAGAACAGCGCATCGAGGTCGCCGGGGAGGTAGATACTTAGGTAATACAAAATTCGACAGTCCAAACCAAGACCAAGGAGAGAAAAACGGGAGCGGCGAAAGCCCGGATGAGATGAGATCCTCATGATCACCAGTAGATCCGGCGTTCAATGGTGCGCTGTTTTGTAACAGGTCGGGTGTAGGAGACTGTTCGCCTCACGCGCGTGACGGTGGGGTACCTGTGGGTTGCATAGTGTTAGATATTGGATGTGGTCGTGAGAAGCACTGCAGGTACCATGCTTGGTAAATTTCGTTTGAGGCTTCGAGCTGGACTTCAAGGATTTGTCGGCCCTGTGAGGAGTCGGGGTCAGTTATAGAAGATTTGCGTGCAGGAGTCGAAGCACTTACAGCGTAGTCAACACGAGATCCGACAACGAGACCTTCTTGACGACCGTAGCGGTCGTGGTTGACGGCGACGATGTCACCAGCCTACAGATTTCAAGAAGATATCGTCAATGGTTGATGCACTTATGCAAAGAGAATAACGTACAATAATCTCGCTGGTAACAGGGACATATTCCTTGAATTCCTCGTAGATGGCCATGGCGTCGTGGACGGCGGGAGATGGAGATAAAGGTGGTGGAAGCGAGGTGGAAGAATAAAAAGTCTTGAAGATGGGAGAAAATACGGAAAAAGGGTGGGCTTTTATAGATTAAATGTCCGGACAATTGTCCTCCGGAAAAGGTGCGGCAGACACGAGGCAGGGAATTTGCCAATGCCTCGTTTACGTCTGTTCCTTGCTGACAGCCGAGTACGACGGGCATATAGTCGGGAATCACGTAAAACGCAAGAACGTCATTATGCTATGAGCGCCGGATGTTGCTCCTCGTCGTACTTGTTGTATATTACAGTTGCAGTATTCATGACCTCTTGTGTTCGAACGCCGAGATTCGGAATACCTTACGTTGCTTGATGCCTCACGGCATAAGATGGACAAACATCGGCTATCGAAGATTCAAAGGGTGTCCAAACAAGCGTGCTCGAAAGGGATACAATACAAGTTATTATGTAGGGATCTTGTTAGATACAATGTCGCTGGAGAATAAACATGGAGCGCGCCTTATAAAATATAGGATCAGGAACTTCTGGAAAAGCGTGCGAGCGGTACTCATGGCACATTGATGAATCTATCTCGCAGCCTTAGAAACCACTGACGAATGATATCTCGAATCCTCAAAGTGTAGGCCGTGGAAACATTGCCTTCCGCAGAAGACTCGACTCCAGATCGTGGAAAGGCACTCGATCTACCATGTGTCTCTCGACTTCTCTCCGATATACCACGCAAGATATCATCTCCACAATCCTGATACACCTTGGCCAATTCGGCCTCCCGAGAATAATATGTGCGGCGCACCGAATATGGTGCAAGGCCATTGTATTTACGAACGAGAGAATTTAATTCAGCGACGGCCGTATCGTGGTAAGAGTGCTCTCGCTCTTCCCACTCGCGATCGCGCAATGATGTCACTCTGCCAAGTGTTAATGAAGGTAACATGGCCGTCGGTTGTAACATTGTTAAAGTCCGAATTGCACGCCTTATCCAGGACTGTCTGAGGACATCGCGGAATGCATTCACTGCATTCTCGAGCTCTGTGACATTAAAGTGTACTGGTAAGCTTGAAAATCTCACCTATATGGTATAATGCACCCACCGATCTGGACTTCAACCCATGGTGGAGCTGCGCCGTTCCTCTGAACGATCCGATTCATGAGAAATTCCTCTCTCGCGATGAAAGGGTTACGTTCCTCGCTTAATCTAACAATGGGCTGACCTCGCCCTTTGAGTTTGTTGAAGTGTCCAGCAACTCGAGCTTTCTGTCTTGAGATGTAAGCACAGGATAGTTAAGGGCAAGTTTCGGAGCCAACCTCTATCTTGTCCTCTATTATGGCCTGCCACCCCTTCATACTGACAGGGTTCGGACGAGTAGCAAATTTCCCTTCGCCGTTCCTCAGGCCCAAGCGGTAATCCAGTGTTGACTCTCGGGCTGTAGTCAACCGCCCCACTTGCTCTTTTCGCTTTGCAAGCTTCCTCTCCGTCTTCCTAGTGTCTTCGTCCGCCACGCCAGTCGTGCGTGCGGATGAAGGTGTGAAGTTGCCAAACTTGATGGATGCAGACGCATGAGATGGAGCCTTGTAAGTCGTATGCCATGGCTTGTGACCCTCTACGGAAGGAAGTAATGGTTTATTTACGATCTCCTGCCATGTCTGTGCGGATCGCTCCACTACATATGTATCTGTATGAACCTTCGGCGGCGCTTCCCTCAGCTTCATGTCAGCTGTCCTGATAGGCCCCAAGCGCATAGGCTTGTACTTGTCGACGAGCATGCGCAGCACAGCATCCTGTAGAGATTCCTCGCCTGTCCAGTTTTCATTCTGACTCTGTAGTTGAGGAATTTTGGATAAGCTGGGTTTGCCAGGGGGAGTTCGAGCTTCTTCTGCTTCCTCCTGTTCTGCATCCGCGAACAGCTTCGCGCTCGCACTTTGGTAATTTTCCGCACATGTAGCGGGAAAATTATGAAAATATCTTCCTGAGATAAGTGGTTTGGGGAATGCTTGGAGGCTCGATAAGCGGCTTGTCATGGACTAGGAGATTATTTGGTTCAGTTTGTACATACTGTCGGTCAACCGAGTCTTCCTGGCCATCATGCATCATGATTGGCCACGTCACTCAAGAGTCAAATCCATCATACCCCTTCACACTTTGAAGTTTGTACAACAGCTTTCTTGATCACCACCCCTACGCATTTGAACAACTGTTCGCAAGGCGTTGCATGTATGATGCAAAACATATCAAACAGCTGTTCGAACGGCCAATGATGCGCCTCGCCTTGAAAAACGGTGACTTGCCATCTGATAGCGATCTCTTTAAGGGGGCATCTGCCCCTTTCGGCTATCATCGAGTCTGGACTCTGACGTTTTTATCCTTGCCCCCCTTCTCCTAAAAGATCTCGTTCATAAGCCCCCTACCATGCGTCCACCACAGCCCAGAAGACACCCTGCTGCTGCTCTGGCACCGATTCGGACGTCCCCGCACATAAGACTCAGAGGCTCGATAAGCGTCTCGTCAGGGGATTATTTAGTTCAGATGTCGAAATAACTTACTTCTGCGCCGCAACAACCTCAGTTCTTCAAAGCTTAGGATCCTAATAACTTTTGTATTTGTACAAACAGCAACATGATTTACACATTAGCACAACATTTATTTCCAGACCTTGTCGTTACTCCAACACCGGATATTTCAAATCAAGTTTGATGGGTATTGGAAGTCCTCCAGGCCAACGAAGTTCTCTTTCACGCTCCTCGCCGAAATGAACCGGTAGAAGATACTGATACTCCCAGCTTTGTCGTTGGTGCCACTTGCTCGTCCTCCTCCAAAGGGTTGCTGCCCTACGACCGCACCAGTACATTTCTCGTTGTAATAGACATTGCCAGCGGCATTACGCAGTTTGTTTGTGGCAGTCAGAAGGGCTTTGCGCTCTGTTGCAAAGCTGGAAAGGAAGCCGTTAGTTCGCGAATCTTCCAGAGTCCTTGTGACTTACATAGCACCGGTCAGTGCATAAGGTGATGTGCTGTCGATGAGTTCCAGAGTCTTTTCATAATCCGCATCGTCATACACATAGACCTGAAAAAAAGATGTAAGCGCGACTGGCTGCATTTCTAAGAACAACCATTACAGTGATGACAGGACCGAAAATTTCTTCCTTCATCGTGATCGATTGAGGATCTTTTGTCAGAATAATGGTAGGCTGTATAAAGTAGCCCTTCGAGTCATCACCTACAGAATCGTCAAGAAAATCACGGGTGGTCATACTAGCAGCCTCACCGTTGCCTCCTATAAGAACCTCCCCTCCCGCATCCTTGGCTTTTTGGATGTAACCCATTGTCTTGTCATAAGCCGGACGACCTCTGCGGTATTTTTATCAGTACACTGGTTTGCAGCCTGATGTACAAACAGGGAACACACATTACGGGCCCCATAAAGTTACTGAAGTTCGACGGTGGCCCAACTGTGATCTTTGCTGCCTCTGACAGGAGCATATCTTTGAATCCAGAGGACCAAACCGAGGAGGAAACGTATAGCCTTGACAACGCAGAACATTTTTGTCCTGCGCATGCGCATCATCAGTCCTGTACATAACTTGACTCATAATATGCGCACCCTGATACTCAAACCCGCCCCGAATGGTCTGTAACACTGCATTTCGTACATCTGCAGACTTGTGGATGATGTGGAAGTTCTTCCCTCCCGTCTCACCAACGATTCTGGGGTAACCTTTGTACTTGTCTATGTTTGCGGCGATGTCTTTCCATAGCTTCTTGAATATAAAGGTGCTTCCTGTGAAATGGAGTGCTGCAAAGCTGGGGTGCGATATCGCCTGTGCGACAACTTCGGGAGGTGGCCCGGGGACGAATTGGATGACACCAGGTGGAATACCGGCTTCGGTGAAAATCTGGTAGATCAAGTAGTTGGAGTATGTAGCCGCCGGTGAAGGTTTCCAGACAACTGTATTACCGACGATGGCAGGAACTAAATGGAAGATGACTCGCTCAGCACGAACAAAAAAAGATAAAATAGTCGCTAGTACCTGCTGGAAGATTTCCACCAATTGCTGTGAAGTTGAATGGTGAAACCGCGAGGACGAATCCTTCCAGTGCCCGATACTCGACGCGGCTATCCACACATTAGGAGCATGTTCATAAAACGGTTACTTGACCTACTTCCATGATCCTGCCGCGTTCTTAGGAGGCTGCTGTGCATAGAGCTCCTCGACGAATTTGACGCCAAAACGCAAGAAGTCCGAGAGCTATGGAAGTTACCTAAATCAATCGCCATTAACATTGAACCATCTTACACACCTCTGCGGCAGCGTCAATCTCAGCCTGCCATGCATTCTTCCCTTGACCAAGCATGGTGGCCGCCATCAACTTGTAACGGTACTTGCCACTGACAAGCTCTGCAGCACGCAGGAAGATGGAAGCGCGATCATTCCAAGGCATGGCCTCCCACTCTGCCTTGGCAGATAGAGCACCATCGATCGCACTGGCCACAGTGGATTCATCGGCCTCGTGGTATACGCACAGATGCTGTGCGTGATTGGAAGGTATAGGCTGCTTGGCAAGTTTGCCAGTCGTAATCTGAAGATTAGCATCTAATAAGTTGTTGATGTTTTGGCCTGGGACGTGCTGTACGAACCGGTTTCCCGTTCACGATACAGGGGACCTCGAATGGA
This sequence comes from Rhizopogon vesiculosus, assembly GCA_001882365.1. NCBI lineage: Eukaryota > Fungi > Basidiomycota > Agaricomycetes > Boletales > Rhizopogonaceae > Rhizopogon > Rhizopogon vesiculosus. Next base: position 15,773 of record LVVM01003077.1, read on the forward strand.
AGCTCCTGTTGCATCAGAGCAAGTGCTGCTTCGAGACTTCTACGCTCTGCCGATCCAACAGCATAGCTTCGCTACCGACCACATCGTATCAGCCTCGGAAGGGATAAGGTTTAAATGTAGTCACCATAGGTTCATTATCGACTGCAGGCACTCTGAACGCCGCCAGTTGTGGTGTGGTCATCTTGCTATCAAAGTGCGTAAGATAGATCAGGGAAACCCAAATCTTGTAGTTCCCCAGCTCCGTTCCGTAAATTTAATTTAACCTGACACGTGGGGCTGACGGGCTGCCGAGTAGCCGCCTCACGTGGCATGCGAATTATTATGATAGCCTAATCATACATCATACATAATGGACCTCGCACGATTCCGCTGGCGCACGCTCCCAAAGGATACGCAAATTCGACTCTTCGTTAGGCTGAGGAGTCAAGCTGGCATCGCTAACTAGTCGTAATACCTTTTGCATCACCTGAGACCTCGACTTCGGTTCCTGCCGACGATACCTCTACATAGTAAGTACTTCCGTCAGTAACGTTTGCAGGGGGTTCGAGCGCGGTTCCGGTAAGTCCGAGTCAGGTTTCGAACTAACGCCAGGAAACAAGAGTGAGCAAATGTCTTCTTCAAAGCTTGGATCATGACAAGTAAGGACAATTTAGATTCTTACTTTATGTACAAAACTACTAGTTACGAGTTACGGTTTGCATTACTACATTATACTACTTTGCATTACGGATATACAACAGTAATCCGCCTAGTGGAAATGTCAGATCTAAATGTAGATGTTAAACATTATGTATAATGTACTCTAGCAGCAACAGATACGCCACCGGAAAAAAAAGGAAAGGAGAAAACTGTAAGACAAAATAAGAAAGAGAGTTGAGCTCGATGCCATGACAGGTGGAATGTTCAATAATAATGTACATTGTCCGCCACCAAAAACCTGAGATGCAGATGTCGTGAATAGAATAAAGTTCATATCGTCGAAGGAAGGTCATCAATCCGTCGCTTTAGGTCGGACAAGAACTGATGTGCGTCAAGAATGCTCCCGGCGCATCGCGGGCATCCTGAACCCTCGGCGGCTCGTGCAAGGAACGGCATGCTGAAGATAACGTCTGTGGTTGGCCGCGTCGCCAGTTCCCCCTTTGCCATCTTTTCAAACTCCTTCCACCACTTTGGCGGAACGAACGCCCCATAGTACGGCCCTGAGCACTGTAAGCACTTCACGTCTTCTGGAATCTTGAGAAGCGCTTGGGCATCCGCGGAGCGTTTCTTGTGCAAGACGAAGAGGCGATGGTAAGAGTGAGCTGTGATAAAGCGCAGGTCATCCGACAATGGACAGTCAAACATGTCGATGGACAGCGTGTGCCGTGACGAGACCTGAGCTTCATACTCGAAGTCGTGTCGGCTTGCGATTGCAAACACTCGCGTCGGATCGCTGCTCAGGAAATCAGGGGAGATGAGCTGCTTGCGAAGAGAGGTGATGACGCCAAGGAATTCGTATTTGACCGCAGCTTCCAGAATGGTGACGAGCTCGTCAAGGGATGAAATGGTAGGATGAGGGACGGGATACACGAAGTGCAGAAGCCGTTGCAAGGTTGTACCAAGCTCTGACATGGGAATCACAGGACGGCGCTCCTCGTCTCCCGGATCTGCAGGGGGCTGTGGCAGTGAAAACATATGTTCAAAGAATGGCGAAGCGGCGGCTAGTATACAACGGTGAACATAGAACTTGACATCGTCACTCGAGAGTAGAAGGGTATCAGAATCTGATGAGTAGAAGTCGTTGTCTGAACGTGTCATCAGGGAGAGGCCAAAGAGACGGGTTATGGTTCTCGCGGGGAAAAAGCAGGATAGACCTGGCTTAAGTATCCGATGCAACACAGCCAATGGCACTTCAGCATTACAGCTCAGACTGGGGCAGGCTGACTCAATAGGGGCGAATCATTTTTGGCGTACAAAGTTATAATGAGGTAAACACATACAAACACCATGTCAAAACCTCCGACGATCGACTCAGCGGCGATTCTGACGCTCCCGAGAATGTTTCTCTCTGCTGCGGCGCCGCTCCCTGCTGCTGCGTGGCACAGGCGAAACCGAGCGCCTGCGCTTACGATCTCGAGAATCCCTCTCTCGATCATGTCTGCTGTGATGCCGTGATGTTCCACTGTTACCATCTGGGACGTCGAATACCATTCCATAACCATCTCGGCCATCGCTTCTGCCACCTGCTCTGTACCGCCGTGTTTCTTCCAAGTCATCCCGACCGCCAAATCCACCCCTCTCTTTGCTACGCATTCCAATTTTGGGGTTATTGGACCAGGAAGTGTTGAGCCGTGCCACGGACTGCGAGCTGCGCAAGATGAGTCAAGAGAAGGATCAAAGAAAATGGTTCGCACGTACAAGTCTACCCAAATACGTCGGTCATCTACTAGTACATTTTGCATTTTAAAATAAGCCTTCGGTGTATCCTTGAGTCGTGTGACAAAGGAGAGAAGCTATGCACCACGAACCTGTTCCGCCTCGTCTCGTTTATCAAACTCAATGAAAGCGTATTGCAATGAATCGCCTGTCTTCTTGTCCCTGATGACTTGACAGCTCATGATTGTGCCGAATCTCGAGAAAATGAGTTCCAAGTCTTCATCTCGTGTGACAGGGTTGAGCTTGCAGACGAAAAGTACGTTTTCCGGGGGGCGCACGTTGGCAAAAGGCAGATCTCCAACCATTTCAAGCGTCAGTGCAGAGGCTGCTGCAGCCTTCTCACGACGTATGCGCTCCTCTTCCTCCTCCGGGAGAGTAGCAAGTGGATCTTCATCTTCAGCAATCCTAGTAGAGTTATCCGGGGGTCGTGTAGGCGACGATGGAGGTTGAATAAGTCCGGGTGGGTCGGGAAATGGGTCATCTGTGAGTTTCAATTAGCTTATGCAGACGGGGCAGTTCACATAGATACCAACATACCGAGAATAACGACGTGTCTTATCCGCACATCCTTGAATGGTCTTCCATCCTGATCGGTGAAAACGTCATTCAATTTGTCCAATGTTTCCAAACCTTCCACGACGTGACCAAAAACAGCGTGTTTCCCGTCGAGATAGTCTATGTTGTCTGCAAGGGTGATGAAGAATTGACTACCGCAGCCACCCTTCTCGCCATTGACTGAAGGTGCGATAGCCATCGACACGGTGCCTTTCTGCGTGTGCTTCAATTTGGGCACGATTTCCGGGGTGAAATATCGGGCAGTAGCACCTTTCTCCTCAGAGGAAGCAATGTGCGACCATATCGATTCTCCACCCGTTCCTGTTGCAGTGGGGTCGCCAGCCTGCGCCAGGAAATCCTTCGACACTACACATTGCTTAAGCAATTTGAGGCAGCAATGGACAGAGGATTACGCACCATTGAAGAACGCATTCAAATTATAGTAATACACCTTACTAAGTTTCAAAAAGTTCTCGCATGTCTTTGGACACTGGTCAACCTCAAGGTCGATGACGATGTCGCCCAGAGAGGTCTCGAACAGAACAGACATGATGGAAGTGGGCAGTTGCTCAAAGCAAATGACAAGGTCTCGACCGGCTACAATATAGGTCACGCACAAAGCTGAATATCATCGGCCGCCTGGCGAAATGGCATCGCGTCTGACTACGATGTCGGTAATCAGGAGATTGCAGGTTCGACCCCTGCGGTGGTCATTATTTTTGGCTTTGTCCTGCTCAATATTTTTGTACAACAATAGTTGACTTGAACCTAAATATGTGCTTAAATCTTCCGTGAGTTCGAGATCTGGATGCACCTTGCAAGACGCGACACGACATCTACTATGCCAGTATCCTTCGAGTATTGAAGAAGGACGATTGGCTTTGTCTGGGCTATATGACAGGTTCGCAGTGCAAACACATGCTAAAACCTATTTATTGACGAGATTAACCCAGCTAGAACAACCGGACGGGCGGGGTATTGTGGCATTGACCTTGCTTCGTAAGGTAAGTCTATGACACGGATGCCCTTTGGAGTTCGCCCGAGTTCTGTTAACAACACTAAAGGTGATGTGTGAATGTACATATTACATAGGGTGTACTAACATCCCGCAATTTGGTCTATTCTTTTGCAATGGCGTGGATGCACCAGAGTGGTATTGGAATTCGTGGCATGGTACAAACAGAATGATAAGATATAATGCTGAAGATATGCAATGTTTGTATGCATGGACAGTACCATTACTGTACAAGTTCAAGTATGCACAGTCCCCTAAAGTATACACAAAGAAAAAAACTCAGCACATCGATCATTGCTGTTGGTTTTGTCCCCCAGATTGTCCTCCAAAGGCGAACGGGCTACTTCCATTCCCAGTATTAGTACCACTACTGAAACCAAACGCATTGGGTGTAGGCGTTGACGGTTTGCCAAACACCGATTGCGGCTGCGTGGGACCACTCGAAGTACCCGACAAAGGTTCACTGAACGCAGACTTTTGGAACCCAAATGCAGGCGCCAATGAGCTGGTAACTCCGGATGAAGAAGGTGCTATGGCGTCTTCCTTCTTCCCAAAGGAAAAGACAGATGAAGTATTTGATGGAGCACCGAAGGTTGACGACTTCGAGCTATCTGCAGGCTTGGCTGACCCATTGCCGAACGATGAAGTGCCTGGCTGGGTGCTGCCAAATGCAACGGGAGATCCGGCGGGAGTCGTGGAGAAAGGATTGTTCGACATGCTGTTGCCAAATGTACTCTTGGGGGTTGGTGTAGACATACTTGCGTCCGGAACACTAGACTTCCCAAAGATATTGCTCGAAGCACCGTTTGTGCCAAAGCTGGAGCTGCCGAATACTGATGCAGGAGCAGGAGCGGCAGCCTTGCTTGCATCTTCCTTGGGAGTATTCGCTGCGCCAAAAATAGATAATGGCGCCTCCTTCTTTGTATCACCTCCTGACGGAGCCATGGCAAACGCAGACGTTCCCGACTGTGATCCAAGGGCGAACGTTGATTTGGGTGCCGATGAAGCACCTGTAGAGCCAAACGCCGAGCCACCGGAGGGGTTAAACGAAAACTTGGGTTTCTCAGTCTCCGGTGCTATGGTCTTGGGCGCTTCTGAGGTCTCGGCAGGTTTTGATGCAGCAATAGTGCTGCCACCACCAAATACCGACGTTGACGATGGGTGACCAAACGAGAACTTCGGCGATGAACTTGCTCCCGAGGTACTTGCTTGGGGAGTCACTCCCGAAAACGAGAAGGATGGGGCAGTCGTTTTTGAGGCATCAGTAGCAGTCGCAGTGGAAGATGTGGCAGGAGTTGGAGCGGAAGACGTAGCAGTAGGCTTGGAAGCTGTGCTATTAGCCTTCCTGCCAAAGTCGAACTTCAGCGGGGCAGGTGCGGACTGAGTAGACGCGGGGGCAGTCGTGCTTGGCGATACACCAAATGTCGACGGTGGGTTAGGTTGTACTGATGACGACGTCGATGCAGCGGAAGGTTGCGAATTGGGTTTTGCAAACGTGAATGGCGCCGGTTTGCTTGTCTCTGTGCTCGGTGGGGTAGGGGCAGGGAAGGTAGTTGCGGGAGGCGCTACCTGAGGTTGTGCAGGCGTGGGGCCGAAAGAAAATGTCGAGGGAGCGGTTGTTGCAGGTGCGGCTGTCGATGGTGCAGACGTGGGGCCGAAAGAAAATGAACGAGCAGTGGAGGGTGCGACTGTCGTAGGTGCAGGGGGCTTGGTGAAGAAGTTGGGTATAGTGGGGATAGAGGGCGCAGATGCAGTAGTGGGTGCGGTGGCGGCGGCGGCGGTGGTGGTGGTGACAGGAGGTTGTGTCGTAGGCTGACCAAGCGAGAACGTCGGTGCTGCGGGCACAGTTGGTGGAGCAGACGAAGCAGGGAATAGGCTGGGCATATTGACGGCTGGAGCTGAAGCCGCAGGTGCAACTCTTGCTGGGGCAGTAGTCGACGCAGCAGCAGCAGGAGTTTTTGAGGCGTCGGTGCTCGATGGCGTAGGGGCAAATGAAAATACTGGTGGTGCCGGCTTCGCCTCAGTGCCTGAAGGCGCCGGTGCAGCGGATGTAGCAGGTGGTGGTGGTGTGAATGTGATGATGGGTACGGTCGGAGCTTTAGGCCCAAGCTCGGGTGCAGTAGCACTGATCGAAATCTTTGGTGTTTCTGCTCTCCTCTGCTCCAGCATCCTTGCGCGCATCCTCGCCATCGCCTCAGCCTCAAGATCCTGTTTCTCCCATTTGGAGAATGCACGGAACCCGGGGCGAGAAGGAACCTCGGCTACACCATGAATCAATGGCGGTGTATGCGAATTCGAAGAGGCAACACGTCGACCAGTTGTAGCTTGCGGCAAAGGCTGCTGGAAGGGATTCACCCGGACTGAGCCATTGGTCAATGACTGACGGAAGGGACGACGGGGAACAGGACTGTTCTTCATCGAGTCCCACAACAAATCCTTGCCCGTCTTCACAGGAGACCCAGGAACTTCAACGGGAGTGCTAGGCTCAGTGGAGGCTCTGGGCGTCTCCTGCCAGACAAGCTCCTGCCGTTCCTCAGCGTCCTTGTATTGCTCATCTGTCAGCCAAGATTCCACGTAGATCTCCATATTAGCTTGCTTGTCAGGGTGCTGAGAATCCTTAGGCTGTATATCGATTAACACCACATCCGCATTGATCGCAGAACAGCTACCCACCATTGCATATTTGCTGCGAGCCTTTTTCACCAAGGTGAGACGAAGCCGTTGTCCTTCATTGCCGACTTTGTACTGAACGCCATGTGATTCCCACTCCTCACCGATCCTTCTACCTTTGCAGAGGGGATCTTGCGAGCCTTCCGCGACATCGCTCGCTGCCTCATCCAAAGCAACTTTCTTGCCTCGCCTCTTCTTCTTTGAGGTTTGCTCCTCGTGCTTACGAGAACCTCCGATACCGCTCTCGCTTCCTGGGGATTCAGGATCACGATCCCGCTTGCTGCCACGAGAAGAAATATCCGATTTCCTTGATTGAACTGTGCGACGCTTGCGATGACGGTGAGCCTTGTCATCTTGATAATCCAGTGCCTCTTCTTCATCACCACCAAACGTCGAACCTGCCTCGGCACGATCACGCTTCTTCCCGCGCGGAATTGGATGCAACTCGGCTACGTCATCGTCCTCAACATCTTCCATTTCCTGGTCTTCGGGAGTCTGACCCCGGGACATGTTCCGCGGACGCTTGTCACGACCATCGATGCGCATATAATCATCTTCCTCATCAGAGTCGAAAGTCCGTTTTGATCCTCGCTGAGTGGGCTGCATCTCATCCTCTTCCTCATACCATACGGGTTCTTCATCGCCATCAATGAGGTCTTCACCATCAACACGAGACTTCTTTGATGCCTCAGGCTCAAGATTATCGTCCTCATCAAAAGACCGTTTCTTGCCTTCTACCGCCGCATTCACATCGAGAGCAAGATCCTTTCTGCTAGCACGACGATATAATGAACGTTTACCCGATAATAGTGACTCGCCCGTGACAGGGAGAGCGCCATCCCGAAGACGATTATACCGCTGCGAGAAGTCGAATCCGTTGGGTTTGTGATCATAACCAGAAACGGTACGCCTTGCGGCGGGGATTTGATAAACATGTGGCTTGTTAGCTGTGCGACATACTGATTAGATGTAAACTATAAGGCACGAAGGAGCCCCACGCACCTGGTTCGGCGGCCCTTCGCCTCAATCCATGTGTGTCTGACGACGGAACTTGGTGATCCATCGCCGGGCGCTCCACGGTAACCTTGTTGGCATTCTGTCTCTCCTTAGCCTCACGTTCAGCGCGCGCACGGGTGGCCGCAGCATATGCTACAGCAAAGGGGCGACAGTCTGAGTCTGGGATTCCGTGTTTGCGACGCATCGCTCTGATTGAGTTTGATGTATTGAGTATTGAGAAAGAAGAAAAGAAAAGGAACGACGTACTTTCTATAGCCTAATTCCTGATTTTTTTTCCATATGTCCCAAGCGCGTACCGCCAGAAGTAATACAAAGAGGCCAAGACCTAGGATGAGACTGACCCGGAAGAACATAGAGTGCTGAGACCATTGTCCCAAGAAACCAGAGTTTGGGTTTTGCAAGATGGGACCGCCGAGAATGTCAGCGTGCTCGTCGTCGTAAGCCATGACGGACAAGGACGACCCTGCGGAAGCGGTGAAGGAATGATGAAAGTCCCACCAGTCCTCCCCTCGGCACGGGCCGAAGGCGGAGATCGGAGATCGAAACTATCCTTAAATACATGATTTGTTTGTTGCAAGTTTCGGCGACGCCAAATCTATGCCCCCATCGTATGATTCTCTCTGAAACCTGTAGCACGGTTTGATCGGTGACAGACTCCTTTGCGGTGAAACGCAACTGCCCACACGCCAATGCCTAGGGACAAGGCTCACAGTGCTTTCGTTCCTATACTGATGATGTGGAAGATTTAGCTCTGATAGCGTGCTTGGTCCACGCTTGAATGTCCAGCTGTCGTACAGTAATTCCTGTGGTCATTCGAGTACTAAACCGAGTCGGACATATTTTGTATTGAATACACGTAAATTGACACGTCCTCGTACCATGCTGACGAGGTCTTGCTAATAATGAAAAATCTTGTGATAAAAAATGTGCTGTCAGGAGTGACAGCGTTGTGTCGGATCACCTCGATTTGAGACACTTTTCATTCTCGTGAGAAAAATTTTCTTCTGGTGACCGGTTTTTATACAAGCGCTTCCGTTCAGATAGCAACTTTACTGCTCGCTTTCGTCGTCCCCACTTCTTTCTCGTTTACACCCATCTCAGGACACAATGGTCAAGGTCGTCACATACGAAGAGCTCAAGGAGAACTCCACAAAGAAAAGCCTCTATGTTCTCATACACGGCCAGGGTGAGCAGCTGTCACTATTCAAATGTATCAACGTGGTGACGTGTTTGTGCGCAATTAGTGTACGACGTTACAAAGTTCATCGACGAGGTATGCAACAACGGGTATCATGCTGCACCATCTCCTGACATTACACCCCTTTGTTAGCACCCAGGTGGAGACGACGTGATCTTGGCTGAGGCTGGTACGTTTCCCTTCACTTGACAACTAGCGCCCCCCGTTTGAACAAAGCTTGTCTCCAGCCAAGGATGCAACCCAAGCCTTTGAAGATGTTGGTCACTCGGATGAGGCTCGTGAGCTCCTCCCTGGTCTCCTGGTCGGAGAGTTCGAGAAGGACGGCGTAAGTCACCGCAATTACCCCGCCACTGTCGCACTAACCCAACTTATCAGGAACTGAAACTCGCATCGAAGTCATCCAGTTCGGGTGCGTCTGTTTCGGATGCCGTGGAGCAGGGTTCGAAGTAGGTTTTATCCCTCCTTTTCCATGCATTCGCTTATCACATGACTTCTTCCGCAGCTTGATGTACTTTGTCCCATTGACCCTCCTGGGGGCATACTTTGCATGGCGTTTCTACGGAGCATGAAGACATGGAGCCATTTCTGTCATCATGATACCTCTTCCTCGCGTACATCATGTTTATATTCTCATGATGTGGCCTGCTACTGTCGCTCATCTATTACTATTCCTTCAATTAGAATTTCATGTCTCGCGCATTCAGCGTGAATGAACTTCCTATTACCCAAATCTCAGCTGCCTGAATGGGTCAGCCGACATGGGAAGATATGAAAATAAGACGCATTGCTTTATCCTAACATCAATACAGAGAACAGGAGTGCTTATTGATACAACGGAAAATGATACATACTTCAGAATGCAATCCACAGGGCAACCAATCCTGTGAGCCTAAGTTTTCTGTGCACGTTCCTTCTCAAGACGCTGTTCGTCCAGCTAGAACCGAAAGTCAACACAACATATTTGATCCATACACTTTGGGATGTCATACCAGGTGGGCCCAAGTGTGGTCCGGAGAGTACTGATGAGGACCCGAATTAGAAGTCTCTTTCACGCCCAGAGAATGAAAGCACACCGTCCTCATCCTGGCAGCTCGTTCCCGTTGGGAATGCGTCAACGCCGCTGTAGCGATGACAACACCGATGGTAAGCCCTTGTGCCCAAAGACGCACTTGAACAAGCTACAACATTATAACAACGTTGAGCACCAAAGCAAGTCCCCAATGCAACGAAAGAAGCTACAATACCTTGTTCGGCGTAGACATCAAGCTGTCATCTCACAAATCAGCTCTGTAACACACCCCTCTGCAAAAAAAACGTACGGATCACGCATGACTTTGTTGCCAACAATACCCATAGTCAGCGCCCAACTGCCGATGATCACGCTCAGCTGATGATTCGCCGTCCACTCCGCTAATTTGTCCTTTGTGCTCAAGGAAGCCCACCTAGCCCGCTCAGCCGCCTCCCTCTTCTCCAGCTCCGTCTTTTCCACACCCGGCCTGCATCCATGCGAATGAGTTCAGGTCTCAAGCCCCTCTCCCCGCAAAGGGAAACCAACATACCAATGCTTGCGCTGAAATTCCAACCCACGGTGCTCCGCCCTAATGGAAATCAGAGGCGCTATGATGATGACGGCGCCCAGCGTCTTCACCGTATAAGGCATCGAGCGAAACGCAGGCCATCTGCGATTAAGCATGTACCATGTCGGTGCTACGATCGCTGAGCCGAGGAGTGCGCCTTCTATGGCGCCGCGCGTGGTGGCAGCGTTTTCCCCCTCATCTTCGTGATCCAGTTTCTGTGAAACGACGTCAACATGTGCTTCGAGTTCCGATACGCTGTACCTGCTTTGTATAGGGGTTTAAAATTCATGGTTGTCATCAGAGTTGCGTTCAACTTATTGTATTCGGGGGCGCAAATTTGGTGATCTCATCTGCTTCCGGCGTTTCGATTTGCTATGTATTATCCAAAGCTATCTACATACAAAGGAACTAATAACTACACCTAATAACAGCACTTTTTGCCTTACACAGACAACGCTTAGGATATGGAAGACGGCGACTAGTGCTTTGATGCCTGCACAGGTATGCCAACGTAAAAAAACAACGCACTACATGAGGAATGAGAACCATGCTCAGAAATGATCCACCGTGAATGTCCATTTTCCCTCTTGAATATCGAAACTCTCGAAATGTGTGTCCTTCATCGCCTTCAACCGCTTCAGGTGCTTAACAGCACCAGGGTCCTTGTCATTCTTAATGGGCTCGCGGGTCGCTTTGTCAGTCGCCCAGCAACGCACAAGGATGATACGCGCGCGAACGTTGAGCCCCGAGCCCGGTGCAGGCTTGTCTGCGTCATCAGTGTCCGGGTAAACGCTGCACTCCTTATCGTCAAACTTGACGATCTCCCCGAGGAGAGCACCAAGTCTTGAGAGATTAGTCAGGTCGACCGACTCCAAGAAGTGAATCTCGCCGTAGCCGATGCGACCGACGACAAGGTCTTTGAATGCTGAAAGGTCCTCGTAGCCGAGGTTGACGAGCGTCGGGAGGTCAGGTTTCACCCAGTAGCTACCGTGCTCCAGGGCTTTGGGTGCCGGGACCTCTTTTGAAGGCGAGCTTGGCTGTGAGCCCAAAATATTAAGCGTGCTCTGAGCAGTAAAACGACCCTGAGTTTTGCGTGCAGTGGGCATCGGAGCCTCCACCGGAGGAGCAGGTGCTGCACCGGCCGCAACTTCCTTTTCTCGTGCAACTTCCTTTTCGCGGGCAGCCTGACTGAGTGCAGGGCTGAACGTCACTTTGTGTGGACTAGCGCGCGAACTGGATTGGCTGAACAGGTCTGCAGGCTCAACCTTCTTGTCCAGTATCAGTTTCTTCACGCTTTGACGCCCTCCGCTTCCCAGAGACGGAGACGAGCTTCGCCCCAACAATCCATCAGGACCCTTGCCATCGAGACGGCTAAGTGCTAATGCATTGGGCTTCCCATTCGTCAATGAATTTGCGAAGGGACTCGTGCTGACCCCTAGCGCACCCCCTGACGTTGATGTCGCAAAACCACGCAGCTTTGAGTTAGCGGGTGTATAGCTAAGCTGTAGATGTGGGACAGGCGAACGCGTCGGAACATCGACGAAAAAGCCGGGTTTCTTTTTCGGCTGTTGGTCAAGGTCTACAGCACGCGGACCAGGAGGAAGCATCTGGAAGATTGGCAAATTTTGAGAAAGAGGTTCGGCAATGGACGCGGTCATAGAGCCCTGTGCTCCATAAGTCGTTGCACTATTGTTTAGAGTAGACGATTGTCCAGTGCCTAACAATGAAGTGCCAAAACCTGTTGATGTTCCAAGACCTGGTGCAGGAGGTTTTGGAGCAAACATGGAGCCGAAAGTGTTTGTCCCAGCTGCCGGCTGGCTCGTCGTCTGACCTGCAGGCTGCCCGAAAATATTCGCTTGGGGTTGCGTGCCACCTGTACCCGTGCCCGTCTGACCGAATCCACCTCCAAACAGACCTCCAGTGCTCGTACCGGTTGGTTTTGTCCCAAAAAGACCACCCGTTTGAGTGGCCTGCTGGGCCTGCTGGTTTGGTTGTTGGGCATTACCAAACAACCCTCCACCCGTTCCCGCACCACCAAATAGGTTAGTTTGAGGCTGGGCTGTGTTAAATACTACTCATGAAAATAGTCACTAATGAGCTTGTAGGACCGCAAGAAAAATGTAACCTACATCCAGTCTGTTGAGGTTGTTGTGGCTGCTGCTGTTGGGCCTGGGGCTGGCCAAATATACTGCCTCCAGTGTTGCCGAATAGATTTCCTGCCTGCGGCTGCTGAGGTTGTTGTTGTTGTGGCTGTTGCGGCTGTTGATTACCGAAGATACCAAAGCCAGTGGATGGCTGGTTAGTTGACTGAGCAGGCTGACCGAAAATTGGCTTGGCACCCGTGTTCGAAGCTTCCGGCCAAAGGTTAGTGATGACCTCAAGACATGAGCAATTGTGAAATACCGAAACCACCAAATGTGCTCCCAGCTGCAGGTTGCTGTGGTTGCTGTTGCTGGGGTTGTCCAAAAATGCTTGTAGCGCCTGCAGCAGGCTGACTAGCAGGCTGTCCAAAGGTCCCCGCATTGCCGAATGCGCCACCTGCTATCATACCATGTCAAAAAGGTATCGGATCGGCAGCGGCAAGACTCATACCTGGTGAACCGAAGGCACCGCCACTCCCGAAACCA
>LVVM01003107.1:3567-29115 GCA_001882365.1 Rhizopogon vesiculosus
TGAAGATCTTGTTCGATTGCGCCTATCTCGACCCCCGCATTTCCACTGGTCCCCAGGACAGACAGCTTACCTCATCATGCCCTCAGTTTCGACTCTGCCATTCGAAGCACACCCTTTTACCATCGCGAGTTTCGATTCTAGCCTGATTCAAACGACGGCGCCTGAGGATCAATCAATCTCGATATGTCTAGCAATTCACTATGGAAGGAGCTAGTGTTTTTGATCAATGTGCAAGAAGGCTTTACGAAGAAGCTCAAGAAGGTCGCTGCCAGGAAGGGCCAAGTCAAGGTTTTCGTAGACGGTCCTTATGGCCCGTCTCCTGACCTCGGTTGTTTCGATACATCCGTATTGGTGGCAGGTGAGTCGTGCAGTCTCAGTCACGTATAATTTACTGATCTAAGCTAGGAGGGTCTGGTGTCTCTTACACCCTCCCGGTTTTGCTGAACGTTATAGAGTACGACCATCTATTTTTGCTGTCGTGGATATGTCGTCAATTTATTATTGTACTTTTCTTCCAGACGCGTACGGAACGGCGAAAGCTCTTGCAGACGGGTAGTATTCATTTGGTCGATACGCGATGCTAGTGCGTAGATCCGTGATATTTGCGGTCTCCTTCTGTGAGCACATCAGGGGTACTAACATGAATTTTACAGCGCATGTTCGATGGATCGAAGACGCGCTCATGAAAGCTGTCGAGCTTGCACCGCGGTCTTTGGCAGTATCCATCCGCATATTTATCACTGGTCGTCTGCCAACGGCAGAATCTGAGTCCGTCCTCTCAAGTCCAATTGAGAAGAAACACAGGGAACACATTGTGACCCAGAATGTTTCATTCTCGTCGTTGTCATTGACACCACATGACGTCAAGATGGAAAATGGCAGACCGAATCTGGGTGCCCTGCTGAAAGAGGAGGCTAGTACCACATCTGGAAGGATGTCAGTGAGCGGTAAGTATACTAGCCATAACCATGTTCAAGCGACTGACTAGCAAACAGTTTGCGGGTCGCAAGGTATAGCACGTGCAGTTCGTCATGCGCTTCGCTTTCCGCTCTCCAGGCCTTCCACTATCTTCAATGGAGGGCCCAGCGTGACTCTGCACGTCGAGTCATTCGGTTATGCCTAGTCCCCTCCTAGCTTCTATAATAATTATCGGTGGACAATTTATGATAACAGGTCGGATGGCTTTCACCCAAAATAGAATTAACTTGAAAAGCACGTGGATGTGAAAACGTATAGAGAACCATTGGAGAATGATGATAAACTTCCTTGGCGTGGTCCATCACGATGCAATTGCCAGCTGCACCATGATCGGGAAGACCTCCGTCGGTCGGACTTCGTCACGATCACGTTTGGACAGGGGCCTACAGAAGCACCAAGAAACATTGTATGCTGCCTTTTTGAGTCTGCCATAGCGATCAAAGCCAAGCATGAGCTCGATCTGATGCTGGGTACGGTTGACCAATGATGTGTTTTGTAATTGCTGGATCGTTCAAGCAAGATCGGACTATTAGAAGCTATTTGTGCCAGCACACTAGAATCTAGAAATTGCTTGCAGATCTTCTTGACGTTTACTTCGGGACCAGGCCAGTCAACACAACCATATCCGTAAAACTTCGTGAAAGAACGTAACGCCCGAGATAACTTGACGCCCTAGACATTTTATTTTCATAGATCCATGGCGTCTAAAGGCGTCATGACTAGTGCGGTCGGATTTTTGCCCTTTTGCAGTCTTGTATTGGAGGAAGCGGGGAACATGCAATGCGATCAACAGTCGCAGAACCAACTTTACCTTCCGAACTTCGAAACATCCCTATGTATGCGCTGTTAATAGGATAGGTTTGCTGCTCGTGGGGAGCGTCTGTGTCATCAGCACTCTCACGAATGTACTCGATAAGCCATAAATGTGGCATAGGAAGTCCTTCCACCAGACATCATTACGAACTGGACCGAGATCCGAACCGCGTTCTTCACGGGCACCCCTCACCTTGGTATGTCATAGGACTACATAGAACATTGCATCTTCGGTGCCGAACACCCAACGAAGTTTGTGCCCTATTCGCCCTATTATTGAATTCTAGGAAAGACACTAGATCAGCGATGACGATGTAGCCTACAATTCGGGTATTAAATACTATTCATTCCTTTCCTTCGACATACAATCAACTGATAACGCAGTTATCCGGCATATTTGGCATACCATCAGCACCCATGCTGAATCCGGGGGGCAATGGGCCCATAATTTCTTCAGGAGGAGATCCATGCTTTTGAAGCTGTGATTGTGCGGCGATATCAACATGATGCGGAACATAGTAGATTTCTGAACACACCTCGCCCATGAGTTCAACGATTTTGGTTCTTGTCTTGTCATCGTCATCGGTGTAACTTTTCGATTCAAAAATATCGAGGAGCTCCTTCATGCAAATAATCTGTGCACCGTAACGTTGCTTATCGTCAGAGGATACTGTGGTCGCATTAGCCTTGAGGTAGTCGGGGAACTGTTTACCACAAAGGTCAAAATTAGAGTATTCGCTATGTTAGGACACAGACATACCTTATCCGAAAGTTCTTTTAGGGGCTCGTAGAGGACGTCCTTGCCCATAAGCTGACCCATCATAGCTTCCAGGACGCCCTGCAGCTCTTCCTCACCCTCGCCCTCACCAAGATCTCCCAATTGAGATAAAAGCGCCTCCAGTGGATCAGCACTGGCAGCAGAACTGCTCGCATCGGACGACTTTAATCCCGACTCGCTCTCCTTTAGCTTGTTCATGGTGTTCCGAATGTGTGATTGGAAGTTATCCTTTTCTCCTGCTTTGAGGACAGTAGGTGCATCTGACGTTCCCTGTTGGAGAGATCCATCCATCCCTTCTATCAACATAGCTTCCCAAGCCGCTGCGAGAGAACGCTCCCGCTCCTCCCTTTGATCCGAAGTCTCGTCTTCTTTGCCCGAATCTTCGTTTAGCCCATGCTTTGCGATATCGCGCCAAAGAGACTCCATTCCCTCAGCAAGCTCTTTCGCAAAATCAGGTTCGAGATCAACATCCGACGAAGATGGCTTCGGTTGCGATGCATTAGACGATGTTGGTTCATTCACAGCAGGCGATGACGCTGATGGGCGAGATAAACTGGAAGCGGGAGCCGTGGCAGGATTGAATTGATCCAGGACATCTGCTAGCCTTTATAAGCGCATCTATATAATGGAAACATGGCCGTTTTCTGCTGACCGTCGAGATCATCGACGTCGTCCTCATCGTCAACGCGTGGTTTGGTGCTGTTGGACATGATCGTCGATGAGTTGCAAAGTTACGTAGTACCTGATTAGCAACGCAATTAACCAATCAAATTCGTTCGCGGTTCATAGTCACATGATGTGCGGTTTACAATTTCTAGTAGCCTTATTAGCCTAGTACTAACTTTGAGCTCTCGTGCAGGTCATATGTGCTTTGCTCGCCATGCATGGCCCTCGGCACTTTGTACCGCAGTGGCACTGTCTGACTTGGGCACATTTTTACTGATCAACACTTAACATATGTATGTACTTAGCTGTTGTCCGACGTCTCTTTGACCTGGGGGTCCCGTTCAAGTTTCTCGCATTGGATCATGCCAGCGAATCGGAACACCATCCGGTCGTCTCATATCATTCCAAGTACACAGTGGAGTGCTACCGGTAAACTCGAACTAGAGAGCATAGCCGGAGGGACATTGGCGCACAAGTTACAAGTGTATGATCCATTACTCTGTTCACAGATAACCCCTATGATAAGATCAGTGATTATTGGATCACCAAACATAGTAAGCTTTCTCTACCCCATACTTCCCCTCTGCCCATGAATCTGAAATACACTCCTTCTAGGGTCGGTACGCCAATCAGGATCGATAAAACTTACATCTACATCAGACATATGTACAGGGCCCGCGGGAAAATAGGTCATATTACTGATGTGACACAATATAATCATTTTCTGCTTTAGCCTTTTCAGCTGACTATAAAGAGTGCAACCCTTCGAGCTGCCTGGCGACCCCTTGTGCAAATTCCCATCTCTTTCAGTCATGGATGGTGCGTCGACAGATGGTCCCACCGACGAGTCCCTACGAGAGACCAGAACCACGCTGTACCCTATGCAGGCATGGTATTGTATCGGTCTTCTCATTTCCATCATCGCCGTCTTTCAGTGGATTTCTTTCTTTCATTCCAAGTTTGCAGGGGGGTGTCAAAAGTCCCAGAACTCCGATCCAGAACAAACTTATTTGCACCATCGTCACGGTTTTTCTTGGCGTCGCATTCCCTTGGCACTTGTCAATGCATACCGCGTTATTGCCTTCCGCTGGACACTGGAAATCGGAAACTCGTACAGCCTTACCATGGCTGAGATTCTTGTGACCATGGCTTATATGGCATTTCTTTTTGGATGGGCATTTGTCAACAGTATGTCACCTGCAGACGATGCTCACACACCTGAGATTACTTTCTAGCAACCGACCTGGAGGGTCGCACATTGGACCTTACATACTGGGGCAACCGCGCGGGCGCTCTTGCTGCGAGTCAGTTCCCATTGATCACTGCACTTGGAACTAAGAACAATGCAGTATCCTGTACGACTCGTGTATTCGCGTTGTTACCTGCTTGCTGACAGTCTGAAGTCATCACCGGCATCAGCTACGACAAGGTAAGTCTTTCTACGGTATTTATCACCGCTTTGTTATAACACGATTGTTCCTCAAGCTTAACTATGTCCATCGTATGATGTCCAGAGTCGTTTTCATCTTGCTCTGGGTCCATGCGGGAAGTGAGGTTGTCCTGAACGCGCCGTACGCACAATACGCATTGAGCACGCAACGTATTACTAAGACGATATAGATTCCAATCATATCTCGAAGAACCGTGGCTCAGATGCGGCATGACTGCCATTGGCGCATTGACCATTCTAAGTGTCGTCTCCCTGCGCCCCATCCGAGCGCAAGCCTATGAGCTTTTCTTCTACGTTCATTTTGCCATGGTTCTGTGAGCCCATTTCAATTCCATTGATGTTTGTGGCACTAACAATGTTGGTACCAGCACTTTCCTCGTTTGTGCTTACTTCCACACACAATATGATGCGTGAGTTATATCAATTACACGAATCGATTAGTTCTAACTGCTGATCGCCAGACTCACCTACTGGATCTACCCATGTTTCATAATCTGGGGATTAGATCGTCTTATCCGCGTCCTCCGGCTGGTATTGTTTAACTTTGGATTCAGGTCAGGATCGATGGATGCAACCGCTGAACTGCTGTCAGATGATTGTGTTCGGTTGAGATTACGCCGCCCGTTTTATTTCCACTGGGCGCCTAGCCAAACTGCCTATCTCATTATCCCATCTGTCTCACGCTTGCCATTCGAAGCTCACCCTTTCACCATTGCAAGCATCGATTCGAATCTTTCTGGTGTCCTTCAAGAACAGGAACCACAAGGTCAAAAACCTACCCAAATCAGCCTGGAAAAACATGCTCTCGGTCCTAGTACTCTATTCTGGAAAGAGGTCGTGTTTTTCATTGACGTGAGGAAGGGGTTCACTGCCCGCTTGAAAGAAGCTGCTTTGAAGGGTAATACCATTAAAGTATTTATCGATGGGCCATATGGGCCATCCCCTAATTTGGGGTCATACGATACCTCCGTGCTCATTGCTGGTTAGTCACTGAAATATTCACGAAAATTGCTCATGCATGTTTCACTTTCAGGTGGATCTGGTGTCTCGTACACGCTACCTATATTGCTGGATATCATAGAGTATGTCCACTGTACTGCTATTCATAGATCTTGACCCTAGAACTTTTTCAGATGTGCCCGCAACGGCAAAAGTCGCTGTCGCCGCGTTGTATTCGTCTGGTCGATCCGAAACGCCGGTAAGTATTATAATGCATTTATCACTGCCGTTATGAGGCTAATATTATCATCAGATCATATTCATTGTATCGACGAGACCCTCATCCGGGCACTTCAACTTGCACCTCCCTCTTTATCCATCTCAATCCGCATTCACGTCACCGGTGCACCAACAACGATCGAGGCACTTTTACATTCCTATGGTCTAGATAGGGACGTAACACCACTGGACGATTACCACCGATCTGAGATAGTGGTTTTTCCAAAAGGAAAGGCCGCAGAAAGAAGCCAAGACTCCCTTCTCGCCTTGGAGTCTGTCAAGCTCCAAAAAGGACGGCCCGATTTACCGGCTATACTCAGGGGCGAAGTGGAAATGGCGACTGGCAGAATGTCCGTCAGTGGTCAGTCTTCGTCTCCACATCTACAGATTAAAATCATGCATGCTGATTCTACAATCAGTGTGTGGCTCGCAGGCGATAGTTCGATCTGTTCGTGGTGCCCTTCGGTTCCCAGTATGTAGCCCCCTCAGTGTAGCCGGAGGAGGGCCCAGTGTTACTCTTCACATCGAATCTTTTGGTTATGCTTGAGGGATTCGACGAGGGACGCCCATGCATATATTACTTCAGCACCTGGGGTCCAGTATCTGTGGTGTCATTCCCGCACCGTTGTTTTTCCAGAGCAATCCTACGAGATGATAACAAAATACTCAAGAAGGTCATGTAGAACCTGACGTTAATAGAGCGTCAGGAGAATCCTGCTCTATGTCTCTAAGTACGATTCTACGGGAACATACATATGTGAACATGCTAGACTTGGTGTGATCGTGAGGTATCAATCGAAATCGAAATCCAGTTGTTGTACGCAAAATCAACCTAGAACTAGCGCAACTGGGAGTCAGAAATGAAATGAGCCCCGCCCGCGCAACGGTATCCGAATGGTTCCTTGATCCACGGATAACCTTGGACGCAGACGCCAAGGTTCCTCAACTTCTGCTGTACTCGTTCTTCTTCGCGTTTCTTCTTTGCTTGCTCCTGACGTATTTGGTTGAGGGCAGCAGCAGCTCTCTCCATTTCTGCCCTCACCTGTGCCTCTCGAATTCGAACCGCCTCCTGCTGGCGCCTGAGTTCTTCCTGTTCAGCCTGATCTCGTGCCCGCTTGTCACCAAGGGCCCTAGCTGCAGCCTCTACAGCTCGCTGCCTTTCAGCGACTCTCCTCAGTTCAGTATCACGCCTCTTTGTCTCCTCAATTGCTCTTCTTTCAGCCTCCCGTGCTGCAGCTTTCTCTACCTGTAACTGCCCCCAGACAACGTCGGCGATTCCTGGATCACGCTGGATGCCATTGATATTATTAATAGGCTGGTGGCGCGGGGTGCTTTGAGTTGGGAATTGCTTGGCTTTCCCTCGTTGATTTGGAGTCTGTTGTACATTGCCTTGCGAATGGGATGGACGAGCAAAAGGGGGACCTGAAAGAGAGGAAGGAGGTAGACTTTGAGAACTGGTCGATGCAGGCGACCCCTGCTGAGAACCTTTGAACTGCCTCGAGTGACGAGCAGTCGATTGTGGAGGGGTGTTTGCAGTGGAAGCGGGATTGGGTGATGGGGGCTGCGGGGGCTTCACACGCGATTTGTTGGATGATGCACTGCTCTGCGAAGGTGGCCTGTTGGGTGGTCGGGATCCGCCGGGTATCGAGGACCCTGATTGTGAAGGAGGCTTCGGAGGTGGTTTAGGAGGTTGCAATCCGCTGGGTGTCGAGGACCCTGATTGCGAGGGAGGCTTCGGTGTCCGCTTATTGGATGAATTTCTGTTTGGAGGTGGTTTAGGTGGTTGAGATCCTCCGGTTGCAGAAGACCCTGATTGAGAAGGGGGCGGAGGAGGGGCAGAATTGCTGGACGATGCCATCGGTGGTGGGACAGACGAGGGTGGAACATTTATCCGTGGAACATTAAGGCGCTGGCGTTGTTGATTGAGTAGGTCCTTCATAATGGCAATCGCCTCGTCTGCAGTGAGCGACAGAGCACTTCCGGGGTTGTTTGCCACAGCACTGAACGCGTGATGAACGAGTCTCTGGGAGATAGACTTGACATCTCTGGCGTTGCCCCAGTTTGACAAGCGTGACATCCGGTCGATGATACTCTCCATCTCGGAGTAAGAAGAAGAAGAGGTGTCAGCTAGCTCCGACAAAATGATCTGCGTCTTCTGCAGTTCCTTGTCGAGCACTTGAAGACACTTGGAAGCTGTCATGTTGGTCAAAATGATTTCCTCGGAGAAACGACTGGCGAGGCCAGGATTGACACTCAAAAGCGAGTTCATTTCTTTCTCGTAGCCTGCGAATACGATAACCATTTTGTTCATGAATTTCTCGTTGGTCATGAGGCCAACGACCTCGTCGATGGCTTCTTGAGCAAAGGATCCATGACTGAGCCGGTACGCTTCGTCCACGAAGAGCACTTTGCCTAAGGCCTTCTCGAAGAGTTTCTTTGTCTTTGGGCCCGTGTGACCGACATACTGCCCTACGAGGTCGGAGGCAGAGCACTCGATCAGATCGGCTGAAGAAAGGAATCCCATGTCATAGTACACTTGACCAAACTTCCTCGCGATGGTCGTTTTTCCGGTACCTAGGAATAAGTAAATCCCTGCATCAATTCTCAGATAAGCATTCGTTTCTTGCCTGGAGGCCCTTTGAAAACGAAGCTCGTTGGGATTTGCTTGCGCATGTCTATACCAGAAACCTTCATCGCACGAGCTATCTTTTGATAGTCACCAAGTTTCTTCACGATGTCGTCGCAACCAACAAGATCCTCGAAGAGTTTCGTGAGATTACCTGCGGCATTGCGATCGCGTTCCCAACCAGGGTCGAAATCCTCAGGCTCGAAGATGACGTCGGAACGTTGATCAGGAGGTACCGACGCTTGACGTTTTTGATAGCGGACTTTGGCTAGACCGAGCATATTCTCCACCTCACCAGCATTGCCGAAGTTGGGACGGTTTTTGGCTCTGTTCAGCAGATCACTGGCAACCTGTTTTGCCACGTCTGTGGCCCCGAGGTCCTGATCCTTCAGCTTGAAGTCCAAGATCTCCCGAAGTTGCGACTCAGTGAAGTCCTCGAAGGTGAATGCGTTTTCAATGGCAAATCTACGAGCCAGCCCGGGGTTCACATTCTGGGTAGGTTAACATCAGACCGTGCGGCAAACTTCATCAACTGATCCAATGTTGAGCGTACCTGGAACATCTCTTCCATCTGTTCTTTGTACCCTAATAGCAAAACACAGCGATCTTCGCCAGGTACACTTTGGATTTCTGCAACGAGGGTATCAATTACAGTGATTTTGAACTGGTCTTGATGCCCAGAGTCCTTGCTGTACAGCATGTAAGCCTGAGAGAAAATCAGGTTGATATTTCTAACGGCCACATCTAGGATCACGTACCTCGTCTATAACCAGAACTTTACCGACGGTACTGTCTAAGATGGCCTTGGTGTTCTTCTCTGTGTGACCAAGGTATGCGCCCACAAAATCAGATGGATTCTTGACGACAACTGATAATGTCAACGATCAATAGACAGCCAATAATATGGATATCGAATATCACCTTCGCTGTTGCTCAAGAGGCCTAGTTCTGTGAGTATCTGTCCATACAGCTTCGCAACTGTCGTCTTGCCAGTTCCCGGTGAGCCAAGGAAGACGCGGTTCAGAGACATCGCAAGTGGCTCTTTCTCTTGAAGCTCCCTATGATAGTTCGTGTCGACGATGTCAAAGAAATTACGGATGGCATCTTTCACAGAATCAAGACCTATCATTTTCTGTAGCTTCTCCCAAGGAGCGCACTGCGGAAGGACCTTGGATGGGTCGGGGCCGATGAGGTCCTCTTTCGTGATCATAAAATCGTCAGTGAAGAATGACAGTTTGCGTTCCTTTTCAAGTCGTTCCGCTTGCCTTTGAGCGACCCTGGAAAACATGTTCTGTAATGCTCGAGCGTTTCCGAAACCTTCGCGACCACGACCGCGACCAAGTCGACGTATTGAAATTCGAGCAAATAGTCCTCTGATCCCATCCTCCACCTTCATTTGTCCTGAATATCGTTTCTCTACAAGCGCTTCAAGCATCGTCAGGAGCTCCGCATCAGTGTAGTCTGCGAACTTGAGGCTGTATGGAACACGACTTGGAAGGCCAGGATTGTGCTCGAAGAACTTCTCCATCTGCTTGCTGTACCCTGCGAGAATGAAGACCAGAGTACCCACTTCGTTCTCCATCTCAGCAAGAAGGAAGTCCAGCACCTGACCTCCCGAGTGCTGATGTTCGCCAACAAGCTGGTATGCTTCGTCGATGAAGATAGCACCTCCTCCAACGGCTTTTGCATCTGCAATGAGCTTCTTTGCTCCAGCCACCCCTTCATGCGCCAAGCTTGAACCCGTCGTTTCGAGGAAGGCATCACCTGGGAGAACTTGGATAGATTCGAGGAACTGCGCATACAACCTCGCCACTGTAGTTTTCCCTTCAAGTCGAGTCAGACGTAAGCGTCCCAGCCACTGAAAAACCTACTCACCAGTTCCTGGATTTCCGAGTAAAACAAGATTGAGGCGCTCCTTGTTCGCTGGGACGCCTTGCCGTTTCATCAAATCAATATGGGCCTTGATTCGGAGCACTTGGACTTTCACGTCCTCGAGCCCTGTCAACTCCATGATACCGTCGATGGCACTGTTTTTTTCGCCATTGACTTGCTTCTGGTGCAACCAATCCCGGTGAGCCGCTGACGTGGGTGCTGCATTGCTTGATGGTGTCGATGGGGGTCCAGAGTTCGGATTCTGAGAATTCGAAGTAGGAGTCTGCTTAGCCGAAGGTTTTGTGCTTGGATTGTTATTCTGCGACGACGGTGGCGGTGGAGTAGGGTTTATCGGAGGAGGTGGGTTTGACTGTGGATTGGACGGAGGTGTAGGATTTGGCGTCCTAGTAGATGTACTAGACGATGAAGAAGCTGCAAAGGCAGCATTAGTGTGCGCCTGCGCATTTGCAGCTGCCTTCTGCGCATTAGATCTAGCTGCCTCAATGTCCATCAATTTCTGCTTCAAGTCATTTGCACGCTGCTGCGCAATCTGTGCATCGGCTATCGCATCCTGTTCTGCCTTTAACTTGGCATCCAGCTCGGCCATGCGCAAGTCATGTTCTAACTGCTCCTCCGCACGTTCCATCAGACGCTGTTGCTCTTCTTCTTCTAGTTTCTGCTTCAGCTCGAGTTCACGCTTTCGCTTCTCCTCTGCCCGTTCCGCTTCCTTCGTACAAACAGGACATGGGTCTGGCATCGACTGATGACATTTCCACTTCAGCTTGTGGCGGTCGGCAACACACATGCCGGAGTACGGGTGCTGACAGGGCATCTGTGAATGGTCTGAGATCTTATGGCATTTCAGCGGGCAAGGATGGATGCCACAGTTTAGCATGGTATTGCTAGAGACAACGTCAGTAGGAAAGTCCCTTGACGAATTCTGACATCCTCACCATAGCTCTGTGCATCCGCCATCAGGACAAAGAACATCAAATTCCGATGCAGATTTGATGAGGACTGTTCGATCTGGGTGACGGTCACATTTGATCGGGAAGCCTTCATACATGTAGCCGCCTTGCTTGACGAGCTGGAAGAATTTGCCCCAGAGTTCTTTACCCTTCCGAGCTTTGATAAAGGTCTCCGAGTTTCCGATGAAGATGAATCCGTCTCGAGCACGGGAGATGAGCACGTTAAGGCGCTCAGGGGAGTGCATGAAACCGATGTCGTTGGAGTTATTAGACCTCGTCAGACTAGCAATAACAATATCGCTCTCTTCGCCCTGGTAGTTATCTATTCGAACAATGTCAGTCATTAGCGATAAGTTGAACGACGAATATATACCTATTGTGGCAAGTCTAATGCGCCTCTTGGACGTATTTGCAGCCGGGGAGAGAAGTCCAGCGCGGATGAGATCATGCGAATCGAGATCATTGAGTACAGGGTCATTGTCCTTCTTCAGAACATCTCGAAGCTTAGAGAGTTGCCCAAGGTACGGTGTGAGAACAACTAGCTTATCCGTCCCGTAGCCTTGCTGGGCGAGATAGCGTACAATCTTCCAAATCATTTCTACTTCGTACGTGTTCTGTTTCGATGATGATGAGGCCCCATCACCTCGGTCTGATATACGGGCGTCGTTATCCTCAGGATGCCTGTGGTCAATGAAAACGAAGTTGTTCTGAACACCACGAACGTCTGCACGACCCTGAGTCTTGGGAGCATCAGTAAGGTCGGGGTACGTGAGAGTCCTGATGAATGCTGAAATCTCCGGACGCATACGATGCTGGGCTGTCAAAGTTTCATGAGGGAAGCCCTTGAGAACAAGACGCTCAAAGAGCGATCTGTTGAGCTCAAAGCCGTCACCCTTTTCAACCGTCAAGTTGTAGTTGTTGACTTTCGGACGCAGCTGCCTGTGAAGAGTCAACGTCAGCAAAGCATCCCGAAAGTTGTCATCGGCTCGCGTACTTGTGGTCCCCAATGAGGATCATCTGGCTTGTATTCTCACTCATCGCAGTGAGGACGTGGCTCTCAAGAATCTCACCAGCCTCCTCGACGAGAAGGACATCAGGTTTCGCTGCACGAATGTCCTGTGCGAACTTGGCTGCTCCAGTCGTCGTACATCCAATGATTCTCTTCCCCGAGAGGGTTGCCACCGTGCCCTCCCCGAATTTGCGAGAAAGTTGATCTTGGCAATCATTATGGTTCTTGCCTAGCGTGCAAATTTGGTCGAGGATGGTTTTGCGTATGGCTAACTTCCATTCATCCATCGAAGCGTGACGAGCGTCTGGAGGCATATTCCAAATATGAGCTGCCGCACATACATGGGGTTCATCTTTGAACTGCCCAGCATCGAATCCTCTTGACCACCGATAGATAAGTTCCTCAGAGTCGACTGCTTTGCCATCCTTGCCAACACGAGTCATACCTGAATCGTCGAACTCGGGTACACGGAATGCATCGAAGTAGACAGGTTCCTCGAACTCAATGTACATTAGGACGTCCTTGAAGCCAATCTTCGAATCTATAAACTTGTCCATGGCTTCCTCTAGTTCATCGCAGTGAAAAGCCGAAGCACTCTTCAGCTGGTCAATGATACTCCAATCAGCTTTGGATCGCATGAGACGCTCTTTCTGCTGGCTCGCAAGGCCAAGGTGGGCCACCTGCGTGTTTGCTCTGCCGCCGAGACGAACCATACTAGTGTCTGGAATGCCAATCTTTAAGAGGTCTTCCAAGAACTGGTCCAAGGCGTGGTTCGTGTAACAGACGACGAGGATTTTCTGTTCAGTGTGATCATGGATGGCCTTCGCCAGCAGCGCACCAATGAATGATTTTCCGGTTCCTTTGGGACGTCAGCAATGGAAATATAAACAGGCGGTTAAGGATCATCACCTGGCGGGCCTTGAATGAGAGAAACCCTCTGCGTGAGTCCTGCAAGAAGTGATGCTGCCTGCGCTTTATCAAGGACAATGCGGGTTGGAGTCTTCAGCAGCCCCTGCAAATCCAGAGACGGATTCATAGCAAGTGGTCGTGTAACCTGAGTGGCAGTCACCGAAGCGCTACCGATGAGGTTCCCCTTTTTCCAGAACAGGAGCTCTTCCGACAGCGGGATGAACTGCATGTTCTGGAGAACCTTCAAGACCGGCTCGAAGGCAAAGAGAGCAGTATCGATCTGAATGAGCCGAATGTTATCGGGTGACTGCAGACGAAGGAGAGTCTTTTCAATACTAGCCTCTCCTTCCAGCTGAATCACGATAACAGGTGGCTTCCGCGCAAGTAGTTCCTCGACGCGATGAATACTTCCGAAACTGATAATTTGATTTCCCGAAAGGATGCACACAAGAGACTGATGTTTGAGAATTTTGGAACCTGCGGGATCTTTTTCGAGATAAGACCTGCGCTGCTTGTCAGGGACGCTTTTCATCGACTTGAAATCATCTTGGCATTGGAGCTTAATGCCCCACCGAGTCTTCCTATCATTTGTGCCGCTGTAAACACCGTCGAGCATGACGTCATCAATAGTGAGGCCACGGTGACGCCCTTTCTTCTTCCCTAAAGCAGTCTGGAGCTCTTCCCTCATCTCATTAATCATCTCTTCGCGCAGCAAGCGGAAGGTGTTATCCAGGTAGTCAGCTGCACGAGTTTCCTCGCCATCAGGATCCTCCAATACACCACTCGGGCGAAGGAAAGGAGGCTGTTGGGAAAGGATCTCGTCTGCAGTGGGAAGAATGGAGATTTCCCTGAAGTCGACAAAATCATTATCATGGCGACCACCAGGTCCACCAACTGCAGCGACGGGCGTGCCGGACTTGAAGGTGGAGAGAATGTGTTCAATGCGGTAGCCAATGTCTTTAACGCTCTGTTGGGATGAATTGAGAAGCTTCGAGAGTATACTTGGCTTCTTTGCGACGTCACGGTATGAAGAGGTATTTCCGATAGTGAGATTCATGAGACGAAGGAGGAGCATCGCGAATGATTCTTGGCCTTGCTCATCGAGGTCACCTTGGTCAAATGCTTGACAAAATGCGGTCCAAAAAATTGGGGGATCGACTATAGCGGTGAGCAAATGGTCCAAGACATCACCAAGGTCCGTCGCTCGGAAGAGATACTGGAGAAGAGCAGTTGCAGTACCGTTAAGGAAGGAAGAGGCGGTATTGTGACGCATAGCAGCCTGTACTGCATTAGAGCCATTAGGGCTCTCAACGATTTTGTTGATACACGTTGCAGGGTCTTGCTGAGCACAAATAGCTTCCAAGAAGAGAGGATAATTTGTATTTGCAGGAACCTTGCCTCTAAGAATGTCGTTGAGACGTTTATCAAGTTGAGCTGCTCGATTCATGGCCCAGTAGTACTGGTAGTATGAGTTGGTGTGGAGGGTGTTGAGAGAACACCTCGTGGAGGTAGGACGGTCACGGCAAGTTCAACGTGTAGGCCACGACTTTTGCCAGCCGTATAATTAGCATACATAAGGGTTATTATTAGTACTATTAGTAACGTTATAGCTGGCAAATGGAAGCGATGATGGGTGCGTACCACTGCGATAGTAGAATAACAACAGAGACAGTCCTCGCCCGCTCGTTTCCTTGTGGTCCGACAAGTTTATTGCAAGAGTGAATGAGAGACATTGAGAGTGGGTTGACTCGTCGAATGCGGGGATCCAGGAAATTTTGAATTTCAGAGCGTCGTCGAGCGAGCTGGCAGTTACATAGCGCATTGCTGCCAGTGCTCCCAGGATGCTGCAGGAACCTCAGGCTCACATGATCATCATGTTATGCACCATGACTATTTTAATTTTTCGACGACTTCTCAATTCACTGTACTCTCAGTTCGACTGGCCGCCAGTGGCTTCGACTCGGGTATTGGATTCAATGGTATCTCTACCAACAAGTCCAAGGTTGATGGAGTCGTGCTGTAAATAACGAGTGCTCGTCCAGGACGAAGGGCCTGCGTACTTCTTGCAGATGTCGCAGTCGAGGACGATATACATAGCATTGTAAACGGTGTTGTGACTGAACTTGGTGGTCTGGACGTTGTGAGCTCACCGTACACCTAAGGATTAATTTGTTCTCATCATGATAAGTGATATCACTTCAAGACGGACGCAAACGCCGGTATTATCCACACTGCAACGTTGGTGGAAAGTGAGAAATTCAACTTTGCAGACCTCCTGTAGAATGGCACTGATCTCGATCACCTAACTACATCGGCCGACTGGAATAAATCTTTGCCATCAATGTCCGTTGCGTGCCCTTGGCCTACAAATACGCTGCGCGGGGGATGGTGACATTGAATGGGAGCTACAAAGGAAGTTCGTCTGCCAATCTATGGCACGCAACACGCCGTGAGCTATTTCTTTACACGGGTGAGGAACGCACAAGCGTGTACACCGTTTCCAAGTTTGCTGTCCAAGGTCTCACACGCTACTGGTAGTACGGCGCATGCCTACGTCGCATTCCACTACCTCTGAAAAGAGACAAGAACACAGCTGTTGAACTCGGACGACACGGCATCACAGTAAATTTCTACGCGTCAGGACCCATCGTGACTCCCATGCGTGAGTGATAGTCGAGTCATTATTTGTGATACAAGCTGAGCATCATTTGTATGGGTCGCAGTTAAGGATCTAAACGAAGCAACTGTAGAGCTGATAGGATATTCTGATCCTAAGCATGTAATGAGCATGTAAGACCGCTGAACTGCCTTCATGACGTCGTTCAAGCATCTCTCCGCAGACTATAAAGAAGACGATATCTGGGCCCTTCTATTACTTCCGAAGAGTCTCATTTTATCACTGGTATTCTCCACCAAGGATGATCAAGGCTAATTTGTTTATCTTCGACAGAACATCTTCGCTTGATAGATGGCATTCATATAGGCACCAGCTTGTACCCCTTTTTGATCCATGTTCGCGTTACCGGCTCACCAACAACTAATGAGCGGCTTTTCTATTTGATCCAATGGCAATGTAAACCGCTGTGCGATAATTTACGCGCTGACATACTTATAGTGCTGTTGCAAAACTGGAAGGTTTTAAAAAGAGTAATGACTCCCTTTTCGTCTCCATCTACAAATTACAATCATGCCGATTATGTTCTGTTGTGGCTTACAGGGCTATAGTTTGATCTGTTGGTGCTCTTCGGGTCCAGCGTGCACCTCGCCTTTAAAGCTGAATCCTCGATCGTATGGTTTACTGAAGACAGAATTTTCATCCTACCAGAAGCTCGAGTACTTACATGACAGGTTTCGCACGGAAACTATGCTAAACATCGGACATCTACAGTATGTAGGACCAGTGACAGCGGATGTCAATTCAGTTTGTCTGAGAGACTCAGGCTGATTGTAATCGGTTACTTCGACACATGTTCCCCCCCACGGGTTCGACCTACGTAGATGTCATGAATAGATGATGCATGGCTCTGGTTAAAATTTAAATGGATAGAACTTGCTATTTTTGAAACAAACATTGGCGTGAAATTTGTACGATGCAGGCTCGCCCTAGTAGGAGAGATTGAACTATGACCTTCACAGGGTTAGGACATCAAAATGGTCCTAGATACCTAGCTGGGCATCCGAAATGAAATGGGAACCACCAGCGCATACATATCCCCCAGATTGCTTGATCCATTGGAAGCCCGCCACGCATACACCCATTTGCCGCAACTTCTGTTGTACTTTGGCCTCCTCACGCTTCCTCCTCTCTTCCTCTTGCTGCTTCTCCTTCCATGCAGCTAAGGCCTTCTCTTGAGCAGCTTTAGCCTGTAGTTCTCGGAGTCGAGCCTCCTCTCGCTGACGCATAAGCTCTGCAACGGCGGCAGCGTTGTCTTTCGCTACTTTCTGTGCAAGCTTCTCTGCAGCAGCTTGTGCATCTCGCAGTTTTTTCAAGGCACTCTGCTGAGCGATGTGACGCTTCCGCAATTCTTCAGCAGCATGCTTTTCAGCTGCTTCGGCGGCCACTTTATCCGCTTGCAGCCGAGCCCAAGTAACATCATCTACGCCGGGATCCCGTTGAGCGTGGTCGGTTGTCTGGGAAAGCAACAAATTGTGTTTCAAGAGATGTTTCACAATCTTATGTGGCATATAGCACTAACCTGAGATGAAGCCGTTGTGTTTGGTGAGGATTCTTTGGTGGAAGGTGGCGGTTTCGGGCGTTGCTGTTTCGCTTTACGTGGAGGAGCTGTGGTGGCAGATGGCTTTGGAGGAGCTGTAGTGGGTACGCTCTGAGAAGTCGAAGGAGGGGGAGGTGCAAAGTTTCTTGATGTAGCCACCGGCAGGTTACTAGTATCGGGAGACTTGTTTGGCAAGACGAGACGGTCTCGTTGCTCAGAGAGTGCATTTCTCATGATACGCAACGCTTCCTCTGGTGGAACAGCCAATGCCCCCCCTGGAACTTTTCCGGCAGAGATAAATGCAGGACGGGCTAATTTCTTAGCGATAGACTTTACGTCGCGTGCATTACCCCAATTGTCAAGGCTCGCCATATCAGTGATGATGTTCAGCATGTCCTCGTACATCAACGATGACGAATCCGACAGCCCATCGAGGACGACCTTCGACTGTTGAAGTTCCTTGTCAAGTAGCTTGAGGCATCGAGATGCCGACATATTGGGCAGGATGAACTCCTCTGAAAACCGACTGGAAAGACCAGGATTTGCGCCCAAAAGCTGATTCATCTCCTTCTCATATCCGGCCAGGATGATGACCATCTTACCCTTGAACTTCTCGTTGGTCATCAGCCCGACAACTTCATCAATGGCTTCCTGTGCAAAATGACCTTGGCTAAGTCGATATGCTTCATCCACGAAGAGGACTTTGCCGATGGCCTTCTCGAAGAGATTCCTTGTCTTGGGACCTGTTTGGCCAACGTACTCGCCAACGAGATCCGAAGCGGAACATTCTATGAGTTCAGTGGATGCGAGGAAGCCCATATCATAATAGACTTGACCAAATTTCCTTGCGATGGTGGTCTTTCCAGTTCCTGAAGAGAGAGCGTCAGCACACTGGCATGGACAACTTTAGATGTGATTTAATTACCAGGGGGTCCCTTGAAGATGAAGCTGGTAGGTATTTGCTCGCTGATATTAATGCCTGATGCTTTCATCCCTTGAGCCATGTTCTGATAATCTTCCAGCTTCTGAACAACGGCTTCACACCCAACCATGTCTTCAAACAATTTGGGCAAGTTCGCTGCAGCGTGCTGATCACGGTCCCACTCAGGATCGAAATCTTCTGGTTCGAAGATGATATCCAAAGACAGATTGGAAGGTTTTGATGCTTGTCGCTTTAAATATCGATCTTTTGCGAAAGTTAACATGTTTTCCACCTCTCCGCCATTCCCAAAGTTCGGACGGTTCTTTCTTCGGCTGAGGACGCCGAGTGCTACCTGCTTGGCTTTATCGGTTGCACCGAGGTCTTGATCCTTCAGCTTGCGTTCAAAGATCTCCTGCAGCTGAGGCTCAGTGAAGTCTTCGAACATGAATGCATCTTCAATTGCAAAGCGTCGAGCAAAGCCAGGATTGACATGCTAATACAATGTGCGTTAAGGATAATTTCTTCTCACAAACATCTCATACACTGACCTTGAACATGTCTTCCATCTGCTCCTTGTATCCCAAAAGTAAAACACAACGATCATCTCCTGGCACATTCTGTATTTCCGCAACCATAGTGTCGATGACCGCAGTCTTGTATGGGTCTTGGTTACCACCATTCTTGCTATAAAGCATATACGCCTAGCGACATTCGGATTAATAAATGCACCTTGAAGGTGGGGGCCAACATATACTCACCTCGTCAATGACCAGGACCTTTCCGACCGTACTCTCCAAGATGGCCTTAGTATTCTTTTCAGAGTGCCCGAGATGCTGACCGACAAAATCTGAAGGATTCTTCACTACAACTAAACCCAGCAATCAGGTAAAGATCTCGAGCACCATTTAGCAGAATAATAGACCTTCACCGTTACTAAGAAGCCCCAAGTCCGCAAGTGCCTGACCGTAGAGTTTGGCGACAGTGGTCTTTCCAGTGCCCGGGGAGCCAAGGAACACCCGGTTCAGGGTCATATCGAGTGGCCGTTTTTCCGTCAACTCGCGGTGGTAGTTCGTCTTAATGAGATTGAAGAGGTTGTTGACAGATTGCTTCACAGATCCAAGACCAGTGAGCTTCTGCAACTTTGTCCATGAAGGGCAGTGCGGAAGGACAGTGTCCGGATCTGGACCAATGAGGTCTTCCTTCGTGAGCAAGAAATCATCTGGTGGTGGTCCGCTTTTGCGTGCTTTTGCTACTCTTGCAGCCTGTCGCTGGCGTATCTGTGCAAACATGTTTTGCAGCGCACGGGCATTGCCAAAGCCGTCACGGCCACGACCACGTCCTAGGCGTTGGACTGCAATTCGACCGTAAAGACCCCGAATCCCTTCTTCGACCTTCATCTGACCTCTGTATTGTTTTTCGACTAGATCAGCGAGCATATCTAGTAGCTCTTCATCACTGTAGTCCTCGAACGTGAATGTATGTGGGACACGACTCGGAAGACCTGGATTATGGTTGAAGAATTTCTCCATTTGACGGCTATACCCAGCGAGGATGAATACCAGGCTTCCAACTCGGTTCTCCATTTCTGCGAGCAGGAAGTCAAGAACATCACCACCTCCATTCTGTCCGCTGACCAGCTGATAGGCTTCATCGATGAAAATGGCTCCACCGCCAACTTTCATAGCGTCTTCGATGAGCTTCTTTGCACCGCTTACGCCATCATGTGCCAGACTTGCTCCTGTTGTTTCCTTGAATGCATTCCCCGGAAGTATTTGGATAGATTCGAGAAACTGGGCGTAAAGCCTTGCAATCGTCGTCTTCCCTGTGGAACAGTTAAACAGAATTTGCACGAATAGACTATGGCACACACCTGTCCCTGGATTTCCTAAAAGCGCGAGATTCATGCGCTCCTTGTTTGCGGGAACTCCTTGACGTTTCAGCATATCCAACTTGTCTTTCGTTTGCAGAACTTGTGACTTCACCGCTTCCAGTCCAGTCATTGCCATAATACTATCAATAGCATCATTCTGCTCGCCCAAGAGCTTCTTCTGTGACTCCCAGTCATCACGAGCAGCGGAACTTCGTTGACTTCCCGGAGCTTGTGAAGGAGTAGACGAAGGGTCAGAGGATTGCTGCTGCGAAGAGGAAGTTGACTGAGATGTCTTTCCTCCCGCATCCTTCAAGGAACCTGAGGTTTTCTGCACCCGAATTTTCGCCTCTTGGATCTCTCGTTCCTTCTGTTTAATCATCGCCTCTCTCTGCTTTGCGGTATTAGCATCCGCAATAACTTCTACTTCGGCTTTAAGCTCTGCATCCTTTTCAGCCATTCGGGCATCATGAGCAGCTTGCTCAGCATCTCGTTTCTCTTGGAGGAGTGCATCGTGCAGTAACTGCTTTTGGATACGTTCCGCATCCTTTTCACACGGATTGCATTTTGTGCGAGGCCCTTGATGGCACTTCCACGAAGCTTTGTGGATGTTCGCTGCACATTTCCCGAATATCCACTGTTGACAAAGCGCTTTGGAGTGATCGGAAAGCTGGTGGCACTTTGAAGGACAAGGGTGCACATTGCAATTAAGCATCGTACCACTGAAGGAAGTGAGACGTCAGTATGTTGCGGCAAACAACATCGA
Source organism: Rhizopogon vesiculosus (assembly GCA_001882365.1). Lineage (NCBI taxonomy): Eukaryota > Fungi > Basidiomycota > Agaricomycetes > Boletales > Rhizopogonaceae > Rhizopogon > Rhizopogon vesiculosus. The sequence goes on from LVVM01003107.1 coordinate 24,624, forward strand.
ATGAAACTCACCAAGGCTCTGCACAACCTCCATCTGGGCATTGGTCGTCAAAATCATTGGCGGCTCGCAAAATGGCCTTCCGCAAAGGATGACGTTCGCATTTCACGGGGAACCCTTCATAGATGTGTGCCGCCTGTTTGAGGATATTGAATAGATGACCCCAAAGGGGGGATTTGCCCTGAAACGTGTCCATGTTGCCGATAAGAACGAAACCATTACGTGCACGAGATAAGAGAACATTCAAGCGCTCGGGGGACTTCATGAAGCCGATAGCGGAATCAGAATTGGATCGTGTCAAGCTAGCGACCACAATATCACTTTCCTCTCCCTGATAATTATCTGCTCCAGTCAGTCGACATTAGGGGTTGGTTTTAGTAGAGTTCATACCTATGGTAGCCAGTTTTATTTTCCGTTTGGACGCCTTTGCATCATCGGGAGAGAGTAATCCGGCACGGACCAAATCATAAGAGTCAAGGTCGTTCAATACTGGATCGTTGTCTGTCTTGAGAGCTTCCCGAAGCTTGTAGAGCTGTCCGAGATATGGCGTTAAGATGACAATATTATCGGTTCCGTAACCTTGTTGAGCGAGGTAACGAACAATCTTGAGAACCATACCGACTTCGTAAGAGTTTTCTTTTGAAGTCGGTGAACCGGAATCGCCGCGATCACTGATTTTGACTTCATTGTCCTCTGGGTGAGCATGATTGACGAAGATGATGTTATCTTGGAGCCCACGAATATCGTCTCTGCCGCGAGTACTGGGGGCGTCGGTGAGTTCAGGATATGTGAGTTCACGAACAAGTGCAGATATTTCAGGCCGCATGCGATGTTGCTGCGTGAGGGTAGCGTGAGGGAATCCTTTCAGAACAAGACGCTCGAAAAGCGACCTGTTTAAGTCGTATCCTTTCTCACTTTCGACCTGGAGAGGATAGCTATTGACTTTCGGTCTCAGCTGCCTAAATGCATATTTCAGCGAAAGGAACTACGAATATTAGTGATTGGACACGTACTTGTGGTCTCCAATAAGGATCAATTGGCGCGTGTTCTCACCAATGGCGGTCAGAATATGGCTCTCTAGAATCTCACCAGCCTCTTCTACAAGGAGAACGTCGGGTGCAGCAGTTCGGAGCTCTTCAGTAAACTTCGCGGCACCCGTTGTCGTACATGCAACGATTCGTTTTGACTTGAGCGTCGTAACCAATGACTCGCCGTTCTTCTGCGTGAGCTGCATTTGACAATTATTGTACTCTCGGCCAACGGACCCGATATCATCTGCCATCTGCTTCTGAAGCTCTTCCGTCCATTTCGCCATCATGCTCTGACGGACAGGCGATGGAGTGTTCCAAATGCGTTTCGCTGTGGCCGTTTGCAGGTGAGCTGTCTTCTTAAAGATGCCCGCATCATAACCCTTGTGCCATTGCTCGATGAGATACGTCGTATCAACCTTCCGACCTCTGCGGCCTATGATCGCCATGCCGTCATCTGACGTGGGGACGAGAAAGGCTCCAAAATGATCTTCATCCTCGAACTCGATGTGCATTAAAATGTCTTTATAGCTAACCCTGTTTGCAAGGAATTCGGCAACGGATTTGTCAAGGCGGCTGCAGAGATGCTGAAGTCTGCCCTTGAGTTCGTCGATCATGGTCCAATCGGCCTTTGTTCGCGAAGGTTGAGAGGTCCTCTGGCTAGCATGAAAGAGGTTGAGATGCGCTAGCTGTGGTTTAGCTCTGCCTCCAAGTCGGACAATATTGGTATCAGGAATGCCAATTTTGCGAAGATCTTCTAAAAACTGGTCTAGAGCATGGTTGGTGTAACAGACAACAAGGATCGTCTGCTCGGTAAAGTCGTGGATAGCTTTGGCCAAGAGGGCGCCTACGAATGATTTTCCGGTCCCTAGATTGCTATATTAGCTTCAACTTAGCATCTGCGGCGTAACAGTATGTACCTGGAGGACCCTGTATCAAAGACACCCTCTGAGTCAGGCCAGAAAGAATCGACAAAGCTTGTGAGCGGTCTAAGTTTATGGGGTTGGGAGTCTGAAGTAAGTGCTGCAAGTTTCCGGAATGATTAACGTCAATCGCTTCGATAACATCATCAGCCATCTGTGGGGGTCTCTGCAGAGCGATACCATGCTTCCAGAACAACAGCTCATCCGATACCGGGATGTGCTGCGTTTTCTGCAGTGCCCTGAGCACCGGCTCAAAAGCAAAGATAGCGGTATCAATCTGCAGGAGCTTCACATTTTTGGCATTGCGGAGCTGGAGAATGGTTCTGCTGGTGCTCGCCCGTCCATCTAATTGAATGACGACAGTAGGAGGGCTGAGGGCCAAGAGATCTTCCACTCGATTCACAGTGCCAAAGCCGACCACTTCCCCATCAGCCACCACACAGATGAGTGACTGGTGACGAAGGATCTTGCAGCCAGCATGATCATCTGTGAGGTATGCTTTTCGGTCCTTCAGAGGAATCTTCTTCAGAGATGGCAGGTCCCCGATACACTTCAACTTTATTCCCCACAGCATCTTCCGAGCGTCAGTGCCATAGTAAACCCCATTGAATATTACACCGTCTATCACGTTAGCGCGGCGGCGCTTAACGTTCCCCCCTTCCAAAGCCTGAAGTTCTTCTCTCATTTCTGCTATCATGTCTTCGCGAAGAAGGCGAAACGTATTATCGAGATAATCCGCAACACGAGTGCTTTCTCCGGATGCATCCTCCAACTCCGAGCTACGGCGCAAGAACGGTATCTGCTTGGATCGAATTTCGTCGGCTGTCGGAAGGATAGCGATGTCGCGAAAATTGGGAAGATCATTGTCATGGCGTCCACCTGGACCATTGGCAGATACAAGAGGGGCTGAGGAGCTATACATCGAGAGGATATGTTTAATCTTCTCTCCGATCAACCTGACGTCCAAGTTCGCAGAGCTGGTGAGTTTAGGGAGGACATTTGACCTGCCCGCGAGTTCAAGATAATGTGATCTGTCGTGGTTCGAGAGGTTCAAAAGGCGGAGGAGGAGGGTAGCAAAGGCAAGTTGTGCTTTCTCGAGTAGCTCTCCGCGAGAAAAAGCGTGACTAAACGCCGACCAGAAGAAATCCGGTTCGACGATGTTGATGAACAGGTGATCCAGGACACTGCTGCTGATGCTTGTAGCCTGAAGTAGATATACAAGGACGGTAGCACCAATTCCATTCATAAACTCCAGCGATAAGTCCAATCGCATCGCCTCCTGCACCAACGAAGGTCCCTTTGGAAATCCTACTATCTTGTTTATGCATAGCGCAACATCGGGTTGGGAACATATCGCATCAAGAAACAAGTGACAATTTCGGGGTTCTATAGGAACTTCACCCTTCAGAACGTCATAGAACCGTTTGTTGAGCAAAGTAGCTCGTCTGTCAGACATCAAGTTACTGGATGGTTCTCTAGTGATGATGGTAGTGAAGAGAGAAAATCGTCGTGGTTTGGGCGCCAGACTCTCGATGCGTGGGATCAAGAACAACAGCAGGATCTGCACAAGTACCAGTTCGGTAAGGTGTGTAGCGCGCATCCATCAATGGTCAAATGCCTGACAGTAACCAAGTTCGATGAGGGCATGTTATGATGTCCTATCCATGCATGTATTACGCGTTCAAGTTGTGAGTTGACTAGTACTAGTAGCTCAAACACTCACGCCGTGCGTACTTTATTGCTATTAGTGCTCACGCGTAGCACGTTGTTGCCACCGAGTGTCTGCATGATGCAGCATATGCTTGCGCATTTCCACCCGTTGCGCACCGTGTCGTCTAGGCTATTGTCATCAGTAACAATTGGCAAATCACCGAGGTGCTTTACGGCGGCGTTAGTGTCTTAATCCACGAAACAAAGGTGAATCACATCATGGGGCTCATCACAGACTGGAATAAGGAAGCTCTAGGGAGTGCAGTGCAAGTTATGTAAAGCCAAGGATGTTAGAACCTACCAGTGAACGCGGTGCTTTCTCGTATAAGCGGTTGATGTATGGCGGCCACTGCACTCAGTGCACTGGAAGCTGGTGTAGTCACGATTAAAATCATATCGATCAATGACTGCAGTTGACGTCGACGCTCGATAATTGTTCAGCACAACTTCAAGTTGAAGAAACTTGGAGGCTCAGTGAGCGTGAGAATATAAACTTAAGACTTTGTCAGGCGACCAATTGACATTTAGATTACCGTTAGTACCTCGTACGAGCACTTTTCAAGATCGCCTTTGCCCAACAAGCCCGAAGGCCATCTTGTATTCCGACTTTATGCACTGACACTCTAATGGCTAAAATCTCCTAGGACATATCGATCGAGTACTATTTTTGACGACTTCGATTCATAGTCGCATGACCCGCTCACTGAGCAGTGACTATGAGCTTTACGGCTCTACTCTCAGGCTATAGATATGTATGTTTCCCAGCTCTGATTTACACCGATAACCACCATGACAAGCTGCTCTAACTCCAAAGGTGTCGCCCTAATCACCGGT
>LVVM01003113.1:0-28834 GCA_001882365.1 Rhizopogon vesiculosus
ATGTCACAAATACAGACGTGCATACAACCTCACAATGCATAAGCTGAGTGGGGCACCAACGTTATGCGTTGTGAGAATTTCAACTGTACTTATAATAGCGGCGAGCGTGCCGAATATTTGAGACCCCCCAGGGAGGGGTCACTTGTCTGTTTTATCCTCCAACTTTCTCGAAGTCTTCGTCAAACGACAAGGGCGCAGTGGCAACGCGGTGAAGAGATGGCAGGAAAAGCCAAAGCACGGTATGTGACCTTCACATTCCATCCTTCCTGACTGACAATGTTTTATATCTTTTTTGCACCTGTTTTACTGCCAGAACAATCATCGTCCGCTTGATTTCCACTGCACAAACGGGTTTCTTCTACACTACACAGCGGCCAAGGCAGGGCGCAAAGCTTGCCGCTGTCAAATATGATCCCAAAGGTCGGTGATAGTGTCCAGGCGTTTGTGCTTATATGTGCTGACCTGGTTCATTTCAGTTAAAGCTCGCGTACTTTTCGTAGAGAGCAAGAAGACGAAGAAGTAGTGAAATAGTTCCCAGAGTTTACTGCTTTCGCTGGATACACATTCACGTTCCCAACCTATGTGAACCTGAGGCATTCTCGACACTGTATCCCAAACCTACACGATGGACATGCTATCTGCCGCACCCTAATAGACGTTCGCTATGTGGTGGACAAAACCCTTCTTATTCACAGCAAAATTCTGTCCATATAGAAGTACATGATAGGTAAGTAGAAGGTACATGTGAACTACACAGTAGCACAAAAAATACCCTAGACGCCCCAGTCCCTGCTCACCAAAATGTCTGTCCTGTCTGGGGACTGCTCGGTATATTCTGTGGCACTGCACCACTTTGGGGGATTGATGTTGACAACTGTGGTTGTGTAGGCTTGGCAGCCTCCACCTCCTTCCGGTACTCGATTTTCTCGACGCGGACTTCGCCCTCTACGAGCTGATATACATATGTGACAACAACAGCGCCTTGAATGTCCATCAATGCAAAGGACGGAGTTGTTTCACTAAAGATATGATTTCTGTAAGCAAGTTATGGGCAGACGAAATGACGCGAAGGCCGTACCCATCGTACAAGCCTGTCCATGCGCCAGTCGCAGACCCAGGGTTCACAAAGAAACGGCCACCATATGCGATTGCTTGGAAGCTTATTTAAACCACATCAGAATGCGAACTATGAGATAGTCTGCGGAGTCAACACACGTATGCGTATGCCCTGAAACGAGGACATCTACATCCATTTGCCGTGCTATTGCACTGAGTGCATCGAGGTCGCCGGTTGGCACACATTGATGTCCATGAATCACTCCGATCCGTATTGGGGCATGCACTATGGTGGTGGACGGCGGAAAGCTCGCACTCTAGGTCGTCTGCAGGTCAGTAATAACTCTACCTCGATTCAAATACAAGATGATCAGAATGCACCTCATCAAAGTCCCCTCGGACAACATACACGTCCCCTGCGATACTGCGCAGGTAGTCGTAGGTCTCGCGATCACAGACGTTCCCTGTGCAAAGGATTTGCTGAATTTTTCCTGGAACAAGAAGCTTGCGGAACTTTGCTGGAAGATCATGTGCGCGGTGTGGGATGTGCAAGTCACCGATTATTAGGACAAGCACCATCTTGCACGCAGTAAGGAACCTTGGTGACTTCAGAGGTCATGTGGTATTCATTTGGTGAGAAGTATTATATAAGCGGCACATCAATGCCGAACGCCGATGTTATTGCCAGTGACCTCCAACTTGGCCTCCCCAATATTAATGGCCCACTCGTTGTCTCCGGAATGTACGCCGTTGAAGCACGAGTATGACGCGTGCTTTAATACTTGGTTTGAGGGCTACCTCGAACCAGCTATTGCGAACGCCAATACCAAGGCATCTCCACAGGCTTACAGAATTGAGTACTCAAAGCAAAAAAAGGAAGAGTACGACCGCAAATGTGGGAGTGTCTGGGCGCAATATAAGGATTGCGTACAAGTAAGTCCCTCCTCTCTTTCTGTATTGTAGAGAACGATTTTTGCAGCAACCTTTAATTCACTAGATTGCTCGCATTCGACATTCCATGGTTCTCATTACCGCTATGAATATCATGCTCATATCCATCTTCTTCTGATACAGAAAGCTGTCACGGAGAAAGGTCTGGGCGAGTTACTTGGCCAAGCACGGCAAGAGAACCCCCTTCGTGAACCACCGTCACCAGATGCTTCTGCATCATCATGACCTCCTTGGTTTGATGCATTTCGAGAAAACATCTGAGTTCAGCATAGCTTTGATATCCACACCTCCCCCATGTATCTTGTCTTGTCGTCTTCACCACTCGTTCATCCCTATTTATGACAATGTCAGCGCTTTCCCCTCTCTGGGTAATTTGACGAAGACAGTCTTGCAAGCAGAGGTACGCGTCCATCGTGTTGACGATGAACGATGGGAAACATGACGAATCGAGTGCATTTTGTTTGGAAGGCTTACGCTTGATTGTGATGACTTATGATAGAACTTTTATGCGATGCAGGAAAATTTAGGAGAGTTCCTCGAGGGCAATCATATGTTCCTGTTGTTACACTTGTTATCTAATTTGGAATGGTAAGGACCCTGGCTGGCCAGCCTGGGTAGCATTCCAAACAGTTGTAAGTCTGCTACGGAGTGCGCAGCGAGAACTATGCGAGTTCGAAGGGGAAAAGGTCGATCATGATGGATGAGTGATGAGGGTCAATTCACCGAAGCTACAGACTTGCTTTTATATCTACGAAGAATGGTCAAAGCAAGGGAGTGGCTCAAGCACACAAAGGGAGTCCGTTGTCAGAGGAATCACTTCTTTACACAGCTAGGAGGAAGGAGATATTGTTGTTACTTGTATGGGTCCGACTCGAGTCCAAGACTTCCGGCGAGGGATTAATATTCGAATATTGGACACATCGGAGTCAACCCTGTCAACTGCATGATTGCTACGTTGTATTATTAGAGTCGGTAATAGTCTGCACGAAGTTGAACCAACGAAAGTGACCGCGTACTCCGAAATTCCAGGCAGCTACGGACATCCCGGATCGATCGATCAGGCTTCTGGCCTTCAAGCTTCTGGCCTCATGCAGGCGAGTGGGATTGAAGGAAGACAGTCCTGTACCAGGATATACTAGTAGCTAATCGGAGCACTGGCAAATAATTACGGTTCAAAAGACAGGTGAGCCGTTCCTTGTTCATAAGACCGTGGAGACAAGCAATGTTGAACAGTTCCATCCACATCCTTACTTTTAGAACTCGAATTATTAGAAAAACAAGGCCAACAACAAGTACATTACACGAAAGTATCAGGATGCAGATATCCAAAAGCCATTCATAGCAAAAGCACAGGAAACCCGATAAAGCCACACATCGGGAGCACCGAAAATACAGGAGGGGTAAAGATATGCATGGTACGTCTGAAGCAAGAAAATCGAGTACATATGTGCATTGCCGTTCTGAGAATGGAAGTGGACACTGCTCTTGTACATCAACTAGATGCTGCCGTAGCTCCCTGCAATGATGACGACAATTAGTACCCGTACAGGGTAAGGGAAGAGAAGAGGCCTACAGATCCGTGCCTGCCAATCACCACTGCCCGTAGCCAGAATGCTGCCCGCGGGGCTCAAATCGATGGAGATAACTGCAACAGATTCCATCAAAAGGGTTCTCGGACCGAAATCGTTGGAAAATTCGTACCAGAGTTCTTGTGGCCTTGAAGCATGCACTGCATCGTCGCGGTGTGCGAGTCCCAGAACTGAACGCCGCGGTCCTTGGACCCTGACACGACCCACTGCCCGTCATGGGACACTGCAACTGAGAGCACGTAGTCCTGTATGACATGAATAATGGATCGGCGTCGGAACCTTCGCGGACTCACTGTGTGGCCCAGGAAGTTCATAGTGCATTGGCTTGCTTTATCATCTTTCTTCCCATTGGCCGATGGCTCCTTGCGCTTCGCAACTAGACCGCTGACATCCCAGTATTTGAGGGTCTTGTCCAAGCTGCCACTTACGAGCCCCTTCCCATCGGGCGTGAAGGCAACACTGTAGACGCTGTCCCTGTGACCCCGCAGGCGCTCGATGAGCATACCAGTCCCTACATCCCAGATGCGCACAACGGTGTCAAGGCTGCCAGCTGCGACGAGTTGGCCGTTCGGTGAGATAGCGACGGAGGTAACACCTGCATCATTGTTGACAGGGTCGGCGTCATTGATCGTGAGCACTTTAGAGGAACCGTCAACCATATCCCAGATACGAGCGGTCTTATCGCCCGATCCTGAGACAATGAGCCTGCCATCTAAAGAAAAGTCAAGCGAGTAAATCTCTTGCTGGTGTCCATCGAAAACATTGCGGATGCGTTTCTTGGCGATGTCCCATATCTGTAAGGCGTGATCAGTACATGGGCCTGGTCAACCCTGAGGTTTTGCGCACTCTGATCTGCTTATCTTCAGCGCCTGTTGCAAGAAATTTTCCATCGGGGCTAAAACAAACACTCCTGATGTACAGGTCGCCTGCCTTTCCAGCAGATTCATCAGCAAGGACACTGTTGATTCAAGGTAATGAGAACGAACTACTCTAATTGAACTCAACAACCTACCAGGTTTTTACGCCCGTCTTCGTGTCGTAGATTTGTGCTGTGCGATTACACCCAGTGGCGAGGAACTTGCCGTCCGCAGAGAACCGCACACAACAAACAACACTAATTGATGGCACGTGCAGATGCAAAAGACGGAAAGATGCGATCAGGAGGCTATGCTCAATCGAATCGATCATTCCACGCACCTTTCATGCATGAGTGTGTGCACCAGCGACACGTCCAACACACGCTTGACTTTTCCATTGAACACCGCGAACCAGTCACTACCTTCCTTTTTCAGTTCGGGCGGAACATTGTGTGGGTCGAGGTCATCAGGAAACTGCCCCCCACTATTTTGGGAGTTGTTGATGGGCATGAGGGCGCTTGAACTTGATGCTGGAGGTTCTGTTGGGCCAGCAGGAGGCGGATTTCCAGGCCCAGGTGGATATGGTGCATGAGCGGCGGGTGGGGGCGGAAGACCTGGGCCCTGGAAAGTGGTCAAGGCGGGGGGTGCTCCGGGTGCTGGAGGAAGCTTCGGGTTCGGGGGTTGAAGAGAAGGACTATAATGCTCTGTCGTAGATAATGGGGGAGAAAAAGGCGTGGCATAGTACCGATGAGGGGGCGATGAAAGTGCGGAACTTGAAATAGATGGTTTACCTGGACGAGTGTCACTCTTCATACGCTCCGTCTTGATACGCTTTTGATCCCGACCGCTTTCCATGGGTGGACGCTCACGATCTCGCTCGCGTTCCTCACGTTGTCGATCCCGTACTTCACGTTCACGTTCACGATCAGCACGTTCGCGGTCTTTCTCGCGCTCGCGGTCTCGATCTCGATCTCGACTGTAGTAAGGATCGTTGTAGGACCCAGGGCCAGGAGGGACACCGGGGACTGAAGGTGGAGGTGCGGGCGGACCAGAGGGTCCGACAGAAGCGGGGCCAACGGGAGGATGAGGAGCACCTGCTGGCACACCCTGGCGAAGTGCATGGAGCTCAGCTCGGAGGCGACTCAATTCGTCCTCGTATGTCTGTCGAATCTTGCCATGTTGAGATTCCAGTTCATACAGCGACTGGCGAATAATATTCAACTCGTTTATTTGTGAAGTGACTGAATGGACAAAAATGATGTGGTGATACGTAAAAGCGATGAGTGGCTGAGGATGAAAAGGTGCGCACCTTTAGACTCATACTCGTCTCGTTGATTGCGAAGGATACCAAGGTCAGAGGATAGAACTTCGAATTCCTGACGGATGGTATCGACGGCTTCATTCAGCCTGGCATGACTGTGTTGATTTGGGCCTTGGGCAGGTGGAACGGTTGGTTGCAGGCTCCTATGCTATCGAAGGAGAAAATGTCAGCACGAGTGCACGCGGCAAAAGAGCTCATAGCAACAAAGGTGGCCAAGTGGGCGTAAGAGATTTTGCTGGGAGGTTAGCGCGGGTGCTTGGAGCACGAAAGAGCCCAGGATAAATGTTGGCAAGGATATGCGGCAAGTTCTGTAGGAGGAGGAATAAGAAAGCACTCACGTTGTATATCGCGGAGGACATGGAAGAAGGTTGGGAACCACAGAATGGGTGTTGATCATCGCCTTTATAATAATTCCTGGCGTTGGACCCTGATACTCTGATTCCTTTCCCACGCTTGACAGTACCGGCGGTATATCCTATTAAGGCACGGGTGTGCGTTTTAAACATTCGATCTTCAATTAAAACACCGCGGCATAGGTCTGATCTTTGTACTTATCCTCCGCTTCGTCCCGTTCATTTTAGCCGCTTCAGGTTTGGTTTTGTCAGCACAACGTCTCCGTACTTACAGGATGCACATTGCACAGCTCTCATCAGGCAACATAATCTCCGACTGGAGGCTATTCTCCAACTTACTATTCCAATTACATCATTGTCAACATCTCCCACCTCCAAACCCCTTATTTCACAAAGGCGCACTATTTCCTGCCTCTCTGGACTTGAGTCTCATCAAACCCAGAGTTTTGTCCGACTTCAACTTCGCACGTATCTTGTTTTAGCACTGTCGTCGCAGTTTGCCCGGCCACCGGTGAATTTTTGAAAGGCTATCAACTACTATACAGGTGTGAGACTTATCTGGCAGCTTGGGGCAGTCCCCATCCTTTGACTTCGGAACCCGATTGGTCAAATTTTTATCAGCGCGGATGTTGAGAGCAACTAATTTTACCCGTGAGATTTTAGCCAAAGATGTAGCAACTTCTTATAGGAGCCTGGGGATGATCTGGCATGATTGGCCCACTTCTATGATTGATTCTTGGACACGTAGGCTCTGAGGCTTTGCGGCTCTGCTCGGCAAGGCTGAATGGGATCGGAAGAGGTCTTTACGTACTAATCGCTGGGTGGGGGGTGTTCCGTATTGGTCCTTGAGGTCTGGTGATACGTATGGGGTCACCATACATGGTTGTGTATCCAGTTCGCTACCGGCATTTCAAGTTATTTATCAAGTTTGCTGCAATATGTGCCCGACGTTTTGCATGCTGTGATGGTGGTTGGCAAGGCTGCCATCGAAGTTTGACGCGAAAATCACCTTAACGGGACCGCGATGTTGCCGCAATGCGTGTCCAAGTTCAACCGTGACTAGGCTAATATATAGCGGCAGTTAAGTATTACAACCGTAAGTAATGATACATATGATGTCGACTCATCTGCGCTGATAAAAATTAGAGCCGTAATTAAACGACTAAAAAAGTACTACTTAGTGGTCGTGGTACTTACTACCACTATGAAACTGCTGTCTTATCGTTTATGTCCATCGATCTATCGATCAGTTGTGACCTGGTAATCAGGCTGCCTGAGCTTGACCGTTACGCGTCTTTCAATGTCTCACTCGCTAGGTTCCGACGTGCTTCGGAGCACTCTGTTATGTAGTAGTAAGTATCGCTTGTGGCAAATTTCAGGAAACGTGGACATAATCTGGCTTAGAGTTCTAGATTCAACTTGGTGTCAAGTCACATATGTAAAGTTACTAGTGTTGAAGACGCTGCGCACAGTGCTATTCACGCATTCACCGCAGAATTTGGAATCGTCAGATAAGGGTCTGAGGTCTCCATTCTCAATCCAACAATTGCAGGGTGCTCAGGGTTTTGCCACGAGGTTCGTAAAGTGTCCTCTACTAGAACTTCTAGTTAAAAACTCTCATTCTGCCGTTAATTCATAGCTCTGAGAACCTCACTTACTCGTATTAGAACTCTGCCTGAGAACAAAGCCCTGCATCCCATTTCCTCGATTTTAATTCCTTAGGCTCGTAAGTTCCTCGTGTCTTTCTTAACGGCATCCGCCAGATCACTCACGTCGCCCGAAGCGCCTATTTCAAAAATCGTGATATTCATCTGCACCTCGCATGGCTGACGAGTTGGACCCCACCACAGTACCTGCGGACTTTGTCAAGGAAGGAGGCGATTGGCTTGCCATTTTCAATCCATGCGTGCCGCGCCAGATGGACGTGCAGCTCGCAGCACGTTATGTTCATGATAGGTGCGTTTATTTTGAGGGCCTGTAGTTTTGTCTAATGCACTTTCGATGAGTTAGCGTCGTTTGTAGCGTGAAGTTTTCTTTGGATGGGACATTATTTGCAGTAGGCATCGAGGGTGCTGTTGTATTGTACAACTTAAATCTCGGGGAGAAGTTGACGTGAGCGCCGATACTCTTCTTTCATAAACAACGCGGACCGAACTATGGCTCAGGTTCACACTGAATGGGGAGACGGACAAACCAAATCATGCACGAACTGTTTGCATTAGTCCAGATGGAAAATTCCTTGTCGCTGGCTCCGAGGACAAACTCATAAGGGTACGTGCTGGGTTGAACTAAGGAGTTGCACTATCTGAGCATCACAATTCCATGCAGGTCTGGAGTATCACGCATCACACGCTAGTGCACACCTTGGAAGGGCACCACGGCGAAGTATATGCACTGGGGTTTACACCAGACAACAAGACACTGCTCTCAGCGTCCGGGGATTGCACAATCCGCGTCTGGGACGCGACTCAATTCTCTGATTACCTCGATGCTAGCTTGATTATCCTTGACGAAACGATGGAGGCCGCCTGTCGCGTACTTCGCCCATTCACCACTGGTGTCAAGCTTTCATCTAAGCTCGCACTGACATGTATCACTGTCGACTCAACTGGCAAGTTTGTGGCAGGAGGTTCACTGGATGGGATCATTCGGATATGGAATATTGGCGGAAACGAGGATGGCGGTGCGGTGCCGGTGGAGACGCTGGATGGACATGAAGACGCAGTGTATGGTTTGCAGTTTGTGGAGGGGGGATTGGTGAGCGCAAGCTTGGATCGAACGGTGAAGCACTGGCACATAAGTGAAATGGGCGTTGGACACGGGGAGTGTCGAAAAACTCTCCAAGGGCACAAAGTCGGTAACGTCTGACAAGATATCGTCTCGTTTCTGGCAGCTGACGACCTTCCGGCAGGACTGCGTGCTCGCTACCTCTGTACTCCAGGTTGGAAGAGAACAGCGCATCGTATCAGCGTCTCGTGATGGGACGGTCAGGATGTGGGATTTGAAGACCGGGATGGTGCAGTTCGTGATTCAGGGCCACAAAAACACAGGTATGCAGTCGAACCGCCAAGCCTCTATATTCTTTCAACACTCCTTTCTCAGTGACTACTGTGGATCTTAGCAAGGATGGACGGCTGCTAGCATCTGGCAGCGGAGATCACGAAGTGCGGATATGTAAGTTATAACCAGCATGTGGTTTGATCAAGCTGACTTGAGGCCACTATGTAACAGGGAGCTATTCGATTCTCTAACAATATGAAAATTTGAATTACCCTTTTCTACATAACACAGGGATTGGCGTGTGGATTATGCTTTGGCGCGGTGAAGTGGATATTGATCGAATGAAGTATGTATGTGATATTCTGAAGCCTGTGTAACTCGGCCTCCGCCAATGATGTTCTTAACTTTAATAACGTTCAGTCGAGGGCCGAGATGATCGTTGCCGTCACCCTTCCCTCGCCTTAAGTAAGTCATGCTGCAAACTGTGACTCATGCACGGTCTATTTCGCTTCTGCTCACCCGTGTAAGTGTGTAAGTACATAAAGGCAGGATGACGCCGATCTTCATGTCCCTGCACGCCCTCTCCGTGAGGTTCATTTTACCCTTCTGGGATCCACAGGTTCAATGAAACTTGCACATACCTTTTTCTCTCTCCTCGCGCTGGTATTGCTGGTCGTTGGCTCACCGAGCAGGCAACCAAATGACCTGAATGCCCGTCTTATCTTCCTCATTTGAGGTTATGCTAAAACTGTATCAAAGTGTCGATCGACACGGGCAGCGCGGATATCTATAAGATCTTGCCCTGTCACAATATATGAGTCGGATGGGTCCGAGGTGCTTTATTCAAGTCAGTATTTGCTCCCTGTATTATCTTGGCGCTAATGAAGTCAAAGTACAATCCCGGCGATGTAATCGACAATTATGCACCAACCCTTACCTTCGGAGGACGTTCATTTACCGTGTCCGAGGAAACATGCAACCTTGGGCCTGTCGAAGATGGATCCAGTGACTGTATAGCTGGTGTTGAGGGCGCGGACGCTGGTAAGACTCTGTATATGGATGACATGCAGCACGTTCACACCAGATTTTTGGGTAGTGGGTGACGTATTCTTGCAGAACGTGTACTCGATTTACGATGTGGGTCAATTGCGAGCTGGATTTGCGGAGCTCGCGTAAGGCTGATGACGTGAGGGTGAGCATCGGTGGATATTTAGCTACTTAACTTCGTATTAGTACCACAACTTACATAGGACTTTCAAATACTAGTAGTATGTATGTGCAATGCGTAATGTTTAAATTTTATGGTGTTATAGTATTTACTAGTTATAATACTTCGTGGCAAGTACGAGAGTTCTTCCGGTCACCAGACCAGTCCTCGCCGTTTACGTTGTCATCCTCCTTGAACTTAACTAGACTCCAATCGATCATAATAGACAAGGGATCCACGATATGATGGAATAAAGCGATCGCGAATAAGAACAGCGAAAGACGCGACTCAAGTTCCCACCCCCTTCCTCCTCGTTCTCCCTCACTTTTATGTCAAGCAAACACGTTGGGAGCGAAGCGGATTCATGCTGTGAACCGTGAGTGGCGATGGTCATAAGAACATATAATGCCTTGAGGAGGCCCCGACACCCAGAACCTCGCCTTTGATCTCGAAAACGGATCTCAAACCCTCTGGAATGCGAGAATTCTCGATATGCTCCTTGGAAAATTGCAAAAGAGGAGTATGGAAGAGCACTGGCCGTTCCGAAGGTCGGATGGCTACTACAGAGAAATACTTGAGGATCGATACAAGCGGCTAAGGATGACCTGGAGAGCAGCGCAGCCAAAGGTCACTGCAAAGGGCATATTGGAGACCGCTGTGGGACTTGGTCCATCGCCGAGCTCATATTCGCTCAAAGGCGAAGCCGAGCGAACTGCTTTCCCGCGGTCGCACCATAGAGCGAACTCGGCCGAGGCGCAGCCACTCTTCACTCACTTTGAAGTCGGTCATACTCACCATCATCTTCATGTTCGTATGAGTATACATCGTCACGGTTCGCTGGTTGGTGGACTATAAAATCTGCATCTTGAGATATGTCGAAGGTATCTCGGAGGAGACGCTGGACTTCGCCCTGCTCCATGCTCAGTAAAAGTCTGTATGCCGAGTTTTAACGTACCAGAAGGAAGTCTCTTGCGTGGCTTAATTCTGCGGCCCTTTCTTCATTATCCTGCATCTTTTTCCTTCGAGGACTATACCGCTTCGTGACCGTTGGGAGATCCTTATTGAAGATGCGTCTGAGTGCTGCCTCTACACCTCTGGAGACCGCATCCTCCATCATAGACACAGGGGAGGCACCATCCAGCTGTGATTGCGGTGGCTCTTGCTCAACTGTGGGTGATCGTTCTGGATGCGATTCTGAGGGCTCATCGCAAAACAACCATGAAAATTGAGACATTGCTGAAGCTTAAAGGGCGAGGTGACATATACAGGCATGTGGTAATATACAGGTGTCCATGAACATATTGAGTTCAGCGCGGACGAGAGTAGGGGTGGAATCTACTACTGTGTCGTGAAACTACTTTGTCATAAGGATTAAGGGGCGGTGCCTTTGAGGAAGTAGTGAAATTTATCTGCGTTCGCTTCGATTGAGACGAGGCAGCTTGCTCCGAGCGAGCTTTTTGCAACGCGGCTTTGATGGAGAAACACCGGCACCACATACATCGCCGAGAACCATGAGAAAAGATTGACAATATGACAATTTATAGCACAAATAGCCACGTGCGGAGAGGAGCCAGAGGCGAGCGCATGAATGACTGTTATGAGAGTAGCTAAGTTTACGTACCGATGCTGTCCGCAAACCATTCGGGCTGCATATCATCTGGACTCCAAATATCCCTTGGAAAATTCGTCGTGCGTTCATCGACATCCACAAATTCGACCAGCTTAGCATATAAATGGGGATTGCGAAAGGATCGGTTGGACATAAGCGAGTCGTTAAAATGCTTGGGATGATCAGAATCTTGCTTTAAGGCGTGAAACTGTGCTAGTTTGGTCTGAAGAAAAATAAGATATGCGTGAATGCAAAGGACCTCTTAGATCATGATCGCACCTGAATTGCCAGGTCACAAGGAGACGAAGCCGCTAACGGAACACCCCAGTCTATCACGCCTGGTACTTGCGAGGGTGCTAATATTTCTCGTAGATGAGAAATTTGATCAGTCTCCTCCGCAGATCCAGTGTCTCCTTGATCCATTGTCAGAGATGCTTCAGGCGCAGATGCTGGACCGAAGGACTGAAGATTTTCTGTACTGTCTGCGATGTCATCTGATACATGGGCACGAGGGTGATTTCTGTGCTGCACAGGCCGACGAATGATTACTTGAGACTTCGGTAGCATGCGGGCTGAGTTTCCTGTCGTTCCTGTCGTCAACGCGGCCCATAAATGCAACATGGCATTCAATACGTACCATCTGAGGATGAGTTTGACATACTCTTCAGCGCCTTATCCTATCTCATGAAGAACGACAGCCAACAAAGAGGGAAACGATTGCACGAGGCTTTGAGGAGAAATCTCTTACATTATTTAGATATATCCCCACCGTCATTGAAGATGAAGCAACCTTTCCTTCAGAATCACTTTGCGAGTCGTCTCCATATGCGTCAAGACCTACTAAATATCAACACTAGCTCTTCTTCTGCAGGATTGTGCTCACCGTTCATGAGAGTGAAGGACAAGGATTTGACCACCGTTTTTAGAACTCCGCGCAAGAGACATTCCTCCGCCGAGTTGCCGAAATAGTGCTTGCCATTCTTGAATTCAGAATTTCAGTTCCATGTTTTCCATGTATTTCCAGCTACTTCAGGCCTGCCTGCTGTTGCTAGCATGTTTAACAACATCGGTGGTTGGAACATCAAACTCTGGTACATCTGCCGGCGAGCACGCAGCTAACTTCTTTGGACGACATGATTCCACATCAGGACACACCAACAATTGGGCAGTCCTCGTATGTGCATCGCGGTACTGGTTCAACTACAGGGTGAAGATGACTTTACCAATACAGAGGGTATTTGCTGAAACTTTATGATGTAGCATATGGCGAATGCCCTTGGAATGTAACACACTCCAATATGATTTAGTAACACACCACCTGACGCGCTTGTCAGGTATCGCACCGTCAAGCGTCTTGGTATCCCAGATTCAAATATCATCCTCATGTTGGCGGATGATGTAGCCTGCAATACCAGGAATAAATTTGCTGGTAGCGTCTATGCAGAAGCTGGCCGGCGCTTAGACCTGTATGGCGAGAACATCGAGGTGGATTATCGTGGATATGAGGTAACTGTGGAAAACTTCATACGCTTATTGACAGGTATGTATAGTCCAAAATTGATTAGTGACTGTCTAATACATCGTAGGTCGAGTGGATCCCTCTATGCCGCGGTCAAAAAGACTTCTGACGGATGACCGTTCAAACATCTTTGTCTACATGACTGGGCATGGAGGAAACGAGTTTCTCAAATTTCAAGACCAAGAGGAAATAAGTGCCTTTGATATTGCTGACGCCTTCGAACAAATGTGGCGGAAGAAAAGGTGGAATTGCCGTCGCATTGTTGCATTCGAAGCTCATGATGAATCAGATACAACGAAATTTTATTCATGATTGACACCTGCCAAGCAAACACCATGTATTCCCAGTTTTATTCTCCTAATATTCTTGCCACTGGGTCTTCTGAGATCGGAGAGAATTCTTACTCTGTGAGTATTCTGCACTTCGTTGGCCACGAATGCTCAATGTGGTTCAGTATGAGAATGACAATGACATTGGCGTCTCCGTCATCGACAGCTATACACACTACGTCCTCAAATTCATGGAAGGGATCAATAAAACGAGTCAGACATCTATGCAGGATTTGGTATCCCACTCTATTACTTGTTTGATGTCGATGTTCACTCTTCCTCTTAACAGTTCAATTCATATGACCCGGTGAAAATCCACTCTCATCCAGGCATCGGCTCTGATCTTTTCCACCGTCCGCTGGACAAAGCGCTTATCACCGACTTCTTCGGAGGCGTCGCACAGGCTGAAATTTTCCCATCGCAGGAAGATGCATGTCCAATTGGCCATCATGAGAGCGGTTCTACGTCTCTTCCCTTCGTCCCAGAATCAGGAACACCATCTTTGCCGGTAGTCACTTCTCCCTCGACACTGACTGCCGAGATGCATGTATGGGATAGCCAGTGGAAAGAAGTCAGAAAATGGATCTCCGTCTTTGTCGTAGGATGTCTTGTATCCTGGGTTTCTTTTGTGCGGTAATGGTATATCGACAGTACCAATTTAGCCTGGCCTAGTCTTGGCCTGGAGTACGCCACACGTTTGAATGTTCCTCAGAATGTCCGCGCCGCCGATTTGCTCCATCATTGCTTCTCCAGACACTCGAATGCATCATGCAGTGCCTGTTCGAGACTACTCTTTTTTAGTTGATCTGACTCTTTGCGTGCATTTTTATTTGCCTTCCAGAATCGCCGTGATTCCAAATAACTATCTGCGCCAGTGCCGGGACTTGATGGTGTCAACCTGAGTCAATTTATCCCCTTGACCGCATGCCTCACGTGGAAATCTCTGGTTATCATCCGAACATTCGGTGTGGTTGGGCCCGTAGCAGCGCTGGCGGACGAGTTAAAGGGGCCATAATTTAAATCTTCAACCCATTCAGCTTCTCAGAAAAACACCCTCTCCACAATGAAATTTACAGCGTCTTCCTTCTTGCTGCACTCGCCCTCCCAGCGTTCGCACAATAAACCGCCAACATCACGTGGTGTGTGACTTACTATGATCCCTATGTCATTCCTCTCCCGAAGCTTTCGGAGTCATGTTGTGTGGGACATGCTGGGAGACCACCTACATTAATGGCAGCAAGGCCAATTCTGTCTACGTGCTTACCGTCGATTCCGCCCCTCTAGAATCAGACCCACGGGCGCTGACTTATTTTGCATTCTATGCGTTGACAGGCAGTGGAACCCCCGGTGTCCCTAGTACGGTTACTGCGGGGGTTCAGCAGGTCGATGCTTCCTTTTGTGGGATGTGATGAGTTCGTATGTCAAGTGTCAGGGCTGGGACATGTCTCTGAACGCTGTCTAATTTAGGTCGGATTCCAAGATGTGTTGTGTTATATGGAATGAGACATATATCACGTCCAGGAATGGTACTATGTTTCATAAAATTCCGACATCATTTTTGTACACAGCATCTTTTTTTTTGGCAATCCATCTATACTCTATGTACGCGCAGAAGGATACTCGACAAAATAAGGCTGAACGCGTGTCTTATTACTCCTTACGCCTACTCTTCCTACATACACATAATCGACATCTAGCCGCCATGTACAGGTTGCCCGAGCCTAAGACGTTTGATACTTACCTTGCATTGGTAATGAGTGACACTCGTGATGTTTGACGCGATCGGAGTACTAGAGATCGCGTTACAGCGGGGGTATACAGTAGGCTCTGAATGTTGGGAGCGACCGAGTAAGTTGAATTATTCCCTCATCTTACTATCGGTTGTGAGTACATGCAAACGCGTCATTGTTGCTGTAGCGTATCATAACACAAACATTCCAACCTTAACGATAAGAGATACACGATTATCACCATGGAACAGTCTGTCCTGTATAGTCTATGAATCGCCCTGCATCTTTGGCTGTAACATTTTTCACAACTTGTATGATGCCGGTCACGCTTTCATGCGCCTCCAACCTCGCATTACTTCCTCCCATATCTGTAGACCCATGAGATGGCTCTCAGAGATAAAGTGCAACCTTGAGCGCTTGAGCACTCACCTGTCTTCACCCAGCCAGGGTCGACAAGAAACGGGATTAGATCGGGGCGCTCCTTTGCAAGCTTGTAAGTCTACACAAATGTGAGTGTGCTAATGCGACTCATTGGGGTCATCATTCATACCAGCATATTCAGTCCACATTTACTGATGGAATATGTTGTATGTTCCTTTCCCCAGTCTGTTCCTATGCTTGCCATTGCAGAAGAGACATTTGCGATTACTTTTCGGTCGCCCTGCTCGATAAGGGGAATGAACGCCCTCGTCACAAGGGCAGGACCTGCTACATTAGCGAGTATTGTTGACATGAGATCTTTGGAATCGAGTGTTGTAGTACTGTCGTCTTGTGGAGCCTGTTGATGGAGGTGTACTAGTTCTCAAAATATTATAGGCATCTTCAGGATGGATCACTCACGACGCCAGCGTTATTAATCAGGTAATCAAGCCCCTTGCCCTGTAAAATCTCAGCGACTTCATCTTTTGCGCAAATGATAGAAGCTTCGTCCGTGACATCCATCCGGACAACATGCAGCGTGCCACTCGTTGAAGTAGAATTGTGGAGTGCATGCAATGAAATTGCAGATTGCGGGCTTCGACAAGCAGCAAAAACGACTTCTACATCAGGAGAGGCTAAGAGTCGTTTGACCAACTCGAGGCCAATGCCACGAGAGGCACTGGCAGAAAGTGAGCAGTTTGCCGTGTAAGGATGTGTCCAATAATGCCTCACCCAGTTATAAGCCATGTAGAGGACATTCACGGGATATTAAGGGTGCGAGTCGGAGTACTAGCTATAGTAATTGTAATGTTGGGTGAACTGGCAGAAAACGAGATTTAGATATATATCAGATGGAACTCACTAGGTACCTCCAATTCAGCATGCATATATATAACAGAGGCCCACTTACATTCTTAGTCAACCATAATACCAGATTGGAGTCAATGAAGAGATGTGATATCACGGGTATAGCTGATCCAGGCTGCCGTTTGGCTGTGGCAGAACCTTTCACAGGCCCAAATGAAGGTTCTTACAGAAGAAGTGGACAATCCGGGACGTAGCAGGACGCTAGTGGCTAGTTTGGCTGGACTCCCATCAGCGCCAGCTATGTAAGAATTCATGATTACTAGTATAATCAAACAAAGGGCCTGTAGTTGATATGGCTGGCCATTGCCAATCGAGTCATGAGCATTGAGCGGCGCGGCTCATATGCGGCTACGGAATCTCTTGCATTTCCAATGGTAGACTCCAGTTCATCCTGACCGCTTGCGTTAGTGGATCAGATCGATCATGCTACTTTCATTTTAAATTGTCGGCCGATGCCTGCGGATGATGATGATGGTGGTGGTTCGGATGGAACAAGGAGACCCATATATACTATGTACAAATGACGTTTCTGCATCTTTTTTTGGTGGGCCACACCAGACGTTCTAGGAACACCGGAAGGATCCGGGCGGAAGCGCTGAGTTTTCTCCGCTTCCTAAAACGTTTGGACTACCATTGCAGTATGTATTACTAAATTAGTGCCTCCTTTTTCTAACTAGGGTTTCGGCCTCGCCGAATAAGACCTCAATTGCGTAGCCTTGCATGCATTGCGTTTTCATAGGGACTGATTTTTTCAACTTGTTCATTCTGAATCATACTATTCATTCCCGTTCTATAGCTAGTAACTTATGAAAACTATGTCTCCCTATAGTACATGCATATAACTCAGGAGACCCCGAAGTGACGAGATGATGTCTACAAGTTGACTATCGAAGCAACGGTGAAAAACCACTGAGCGCCTTGTAACCTTGCTACTCACAAGGTAAATTCGCTTAGTTTTCCTCCCATATGATACTTCATTACTTGAGGGGTATTTTGATGTTATGCTGCGTCAGAAGAGGATGCCGACAGTAATGGCTGTACATGGCACGAAAAAGTTGTGCTCAGCCTACGCAAGGTCCAATGATACTTATTGTCAACAGATAAAAGCGATACAAGGCTAATGTACAGAAGGCAAAAAAGTTGTGGTTCACTGATCGAAACGGCTGCCGTTGGCACTCATACACCACTCTAACACGGCACAGGGCGGCCACAGGCCTTCCGGTTCATCACCCGCATCTTGGAGAAGTAAGGCCACGACACCGTGCGGGGGAACAGCGTGCGCTGTGAAGTTGCGAACCGCGGTGCCGTTCTCTGTATGCGTCCAAAGGTCCTAACCTGAGAGTCAGACTGCCACTGACGGCCATGAGATGGTGGAGCTTACCCGAACAGAGTATTGCCTGCCAGCTCGGATCCAGGGAGATTCGGTTAGCCTAAAGAACATATCGGCTGGCTCGTCCAGGGTATTCAACTGCGCGGAATTTCGGTTATTCGAACTGCGTATGCCACCAAAGAGCACGCACGAGCATAAATACTGTCCCGTTCTGGCTCTCCCCGCTCCAGTATTGCGCGGGATGAGTATTATTACTGACCCAATCAGGCTGTCGAGGCATCATTTACATGGCCTCGGATCATTAATCTACAAAGAACTTACATTGATGCCCCATCGGAAAGGTGAGATGCTAGTCCCTACAACCGGGTCTTGATGTATTGCAATTA
The DNA here is from genome assembly GCA_001882365.1 of Rhizopogon vesiculosus. Taxonomy (NCBI): domain Eukaryota; kingdom Fungi; phylum Basidiomycota; class Agaricomycetes; order Boletales; family Rhizopogonaceae; genus Rhizopogon; species Rhizopogon vesiculosus. The sequence continues at coordinate 18,525 of LVVM01003113.1, forward strand.
TTTCTGGATTGGTCAGAATCTCAATGGTTTCTTTGGTGGCAGAAGGGAGCTTGAGTGTGCGTGAGCGGAGGGCTTGTCACCAGGGTTGGACTCACATGAGTTCCGATAAGCAGAGGAGATTTCATCAGCGCCCAGGCGGTAAAATGGGACTTCGCTTCTTCGTAAGTTAGGGGACCGTTACCACTATCGAGAGTGAGGCGACGATCAAATTTGGTTGTTCGATGACATACACTTCAAGCTACAAATATGTAGGTTAGCGCAGCTAGTAGTACTTTAAAGGCATAACTGACGATATCCATGTCATTGTGACCGTAGAAATCAGTAGCCCAAGTAAAAAATGAGTTTCTGGCAAATGATGTGAATTATTCAAGGATCAAGCAAAGCGGCATCCTTACTGGTTTAATATCTTGGTGATTGATTGCCAGTTCGGGTCTTATAAAATGATCAGTTGCATTCTCGGTGGAAAGATTAGGAAGTACGACACTCACCAATGTCGTCTGTCGTCTGATGTATTCGTTAGTTCGAGAAAAAAATGTAATACATACTCTATCAACACACCCTCCAACTTTGCCCGTACCTGCGGGCCCAGGTCCAACCTTGCTCCTGCAGAAACAGAGTACATTAGTCTCCAACATTGTAGCGAGGTGAAGTGTTCACCCTTCCCCATTGGCACATAGACAGAATCAAGGGAGGCTTTCCAGACAACTGTGAAAGATCAGCAATAGCGTTTGCCATACGTTCGTATCCTAGGCTCGTCGGTGAGTAACTTGGTAGGGGGAGCAGAGAAAAAACATACTTCCCATGATATTCTCCCGAGTGATGTTGTCGAATGGAACTAGTGTAAATTGAGCTATAGAAAACAGCATGATGTGAGTCCACGTACCGGCGCAATTGTCATATCTATTAACCATCACCATCGATAACAAATATTTAAATCAGTGAATTGAAACCTACTTCAGATAGTCAAAACCCCAGTCGAGGAAACGTTTTGCATCTCTGCCAGATATTGCCATGATGCATTAACCAGAAGCCAATACCGCGTACCTTGCTTCGTTCTGGAATGAGCCAGGATACAACTGACATGTGAACCAACCAGAATCGCTGTACTGCATGGAAGAATTAGGGAGAATGCAGGAATGATGAAGGATAGGTCCTTACAATGCCAGCCTTCCTGCGTGTACGAAAAAGTGGAATGGGACTTTAGATTTACGCAGAGATAGCATTTCACGCACAGTCCGAGGTCATGAATCTTATCTGTGAGGGCCTTCATTCCAGACGGAAATTTCGTTGCGTCTGGTCACAGACTGTCAACGTACCAACCGTTGGGAGAAAATCAACTAACCTTCAACAATATCTCCATCAGCATTCCTGTGTCTCTCTGAATAACAGTCGTCAATGTTGACATGAGCATATCCAGCGTCCTGGCAGTAATGGCGAAGTTCAGTCATCCCGAATAAGGCTGAAGGTGAGAAATACTTGCCGCCAAACTGAGCGACGCCATAAGCTGTGCCGTTTCCAGGATGAGGTCTTCGTCTATATCACACTGATATGATTTTAGTAGAGGACTTCCACAACACCTTCCTGTGTACTACTCACGTGGTAGGCGTTCCAAGCTATCCGTAAAGCGCCATTTAGTTTCATCGAAATCTTCTCAGATAGTGTCACATACTGTTATAGCCCATCACTAGCAGCACAATGTGGATATTTTGATGATGAAGGAGTTTGAGAGACGCACCTGGTAGTTTCGCAACTCGGTTGTCCACAGTAGCACGAGCGTCGTGATGCGAGGTATCATGATGCTGGGCGATGAATGTGATGTATCCAAGAATAATAGCAAGCGCAAATGGAAGAATGACAATGGACGCCCAGCTACGCTTCGAGCGGGCTTATGGACGTAGAAATGGTCAGCGTTCACTAAGCTCTCGATGAAGCCCGAAGGACTCCCGTACCGTTGTGCGCCAAAGGATAACCTAATCCTCTAGCTCCGTAAGGTGCAGGAATGGGCGTTTTGACGTCCGGAGTTCCTGGTTTCATGGCTGAAGGGTATGATAGAGCGTTCGTGTAAGCTAGCGTGTAAACAACTTGAGCCTGAGCGCATGATCACGGAAGCAATAACACGGCATAGGGGTTTCTCAGGTTGTGGCTCAAATTCACACCTCCCACCTCCAATGGCGGGACGCGTGGAAGAATTGTAACTCGCGAACGTTGGTGAAGTTTCACAATATGCATATTTACCACAACACCGAAGCCGGATGAATGGTAATATTTAGTACCGACCACCGTGCTCTTGAGTTATCACAACAACATTCGCTTTGCCCACCTCGGCACTGCAATGCACTCCCGCACATTCTCAATTCCGCTCATCCAGCTAATCAGCCGTTCGAATCCCAGCCCATAACCCCCGTGAGGCGCACTCCCGTACTTTCTCAAATCCACATACCACCCATATTCTTCCTCCTGAAGTCCATGCCTGTGTATAGCCTGCACTAATTGAGGGAGCCTCTCTTCCCTGAGCGACCCTCCCGCGAGCTCGCCGATGAAGGGCACAAGAAGATCGAAGCATGCTACCGTCCGCCCGTCATCATTGGCTCGCATGTAAAATGGTTTCAGGGAGGTTGGGTAGTCTGTGACAAACACGGGGCCGCCAACAAGTCGTTCCGAAAGCCAGCGCTCGTGCTCACTTTGCAGTGCTCTCCCCCAGGTAGGCTCGAATTCAAACCCGACTCGAGCAGAAGCGTGGTGTTTCTCCAGTTCCTTTACAGCATCAGTGTATGACATGCGTGTCCAAGCGTGCCCTGGGCGTGCTGCATCTTCCAGAGAGTTTAGTTTCGCCTCATCACCATCTTTCCAGAGGAGTAAGTTCTCTGATTGACACTGCGCGAGAATATTTTTGAGGGACTCTTCAACCACATGGCATACGTCTCCGACATGGCTAATAAAGGCCCATTCGGCTTCGAGCATCCAGAATTCCGCAAGGTGTCTATTCGTCTGAGATCGTTCCGCCCGGAAGCACGGGGACAGTGTGTAAACCCGAGACATGGAAGAGGCGAGGGCTTCCAGATGAAGTTGTGAAGATACGGTAAGATATGCTGGCTGAGAGAAAAACTCGGCATGAGAGTTCGAACCAGGCGATTGCTCTGGGGGAGGGGAGGAATACGGCGACACCCGAAACGTTTCTCCCCCACCCTCGCAATCGTTTGAAGTCAGAATGGGCGTGTGCACATAGAGAAAGTCTTGCGTCTGCGTTTGGAAGTGTCAATGAAGTGGTGGAGGATAAGATGTCTATTGGCACCTCAAAATAACTATGTAGCGTTCGAAGGACGGAGTCCCGAAGACGCAGCATAGCAGCATTGATATCCGTCCGGGCCCTGAGATGAGCATTGTCTCTTAGAAATTCCACGGGCAGAGCTTGCTTCTGGATAGGATATGCCTTCACATATTTCTATTAGAGATCCTTAATCCTTCGATAGCGCGCGTACGAACCTCCGGATTACATTCACCCAAGACATCAGCCGCTTCGACCTGCAGTTCGTATGTTTGTCCGCGACCCAAGCTCTTTACTAGACCACCACAAAAGCGGACACTGGCTCCGTTACTCAAGCTAAGGGATGGTACCATGAGCCTCTATATTCTGAAATGTCTTTCGAAAACATACTTGTGTGGGGTAATATCTGGCTTCAAGACCGCTTGTAGGCCGGAAGCGCAACTCCCATCGTTGATTACCACAAAAGTGACATTTTTCTGTCTTCGTACAGATTTAATCCAACCATTCACTTGTACTTTAGTCTCCTGGTCAGTCGTTTGCAAGGAAGACAGCAGCTGTCGAATTGTTAGCGGCAACTTTGAAGTTGATGCGCAACGGCGCAGGAGCATGGAAGAATTTTTGCACAGCCACACGTAACTTGGAAGCAATTTTTGTTGAACTCTCGTGTGGAACGGTGTTCCAACGATACAGACTAAGTGTACATATTAACTCAGGCTGCAGGGCGCTCAGCGACGCCGACATACAAACAAGGAAATCAAAAAAGATAACTAGCTGATACAAACTGCGAGTGAATATGTAGCTCGCGCGATATTGCAGTATTAACAGAAAGAAATACAGTTGACGATGGGCAATGCATATGATATTTCCTAAATTATACCATTAGAAGCCACTGCCTCTTCCCCTTCCCCTCCCCCGAGGACGTCCACGATCGACTATGCCGCGTCCACGACCCCTTCCGCGTGCGTCGTCCTTTGTCCGGCCTTTGGGCTTTGGTGCATCATCTACCAACAGCGTATCAAGAGGGATAGCATCAGGGAGCATAAAGTAGCGAATGTTGTTGCCGCGAATAGATAGAGAGTCGAGGGATGCTGGGTCCCGGTTACGGGCTGTCATCTTGACAGTTTTCAGGTGAGTGTTCATCTGCATATCGACACCTGCAAATGATTCCATAATTTAAGATTTTGCGAACAGGATAGGTTCAACTGATCACACGCACCGGTAATTGTGCCATGGACTATGGAGCCGTTTTTGAGTTCAATAGTCACGGTCTCATTATTGAGTTTCATCAAGAATCTGATAGAAACAAGGATCAGCACCAGATCCTTATGAAGTTCGAATTGAAAAGATTCTATAAACGTCAGATCGATACGACTGAACGTCTGTGCTATTTACCTTACGAGTTTCATGGTTATGTCGACCTGCAAGTAAGTGTCGAAGTGTCGAAGCAGTTGCCCCTGTTGACCCTTATTTGTAGGGTATCCAAATTGAGCCGCTCATTGGCGACTATGTACATGGTGACCTTACATCATGCATGATCGATTGATCCATGTGATGAACGTAACCTTGAGCCAAATGGCCGCTCTATGCACCTCGTGACAAGAAACTAGTTGACATCACGGTCCCCTTACGTGAACGGTAATATTGTAGGTCCGGCGGCCCACATATAAAAGCACTCGTACTGCTTGTAGGCTGAGTCCGAACGCCGCAGTATAATATGATTCCGTCAAGGACGTTCGTCACCGTCGTGATCGCCATACTTTCCATAGCTACATCCACCGATGCTGTCATGAATGGCGTTGGTAAATTGCCTGGTATGTCTCTCTGTTCTACCCGACGGTGCGTCATTGACATCTACGTGGAGTGATGGGTTACAACGGTACGTGCTTTTGGTGCAGGTGCACATCCTATTGACAACTAGTCTCCGGCACTCAGCGTGGAATGCCTTTGCAGTGAGTTTCGTGACATTCACAGCTTACTAGTTGTGTCGTGATGTGTGATATGTAATAGTGCAACGTCAACGAGACTATCATCATCCAGACTGCGCAATACATGAAGGACTATGGCCTCCTGGTCAGTTTCGTTTGACGTATTAGCATCAGACAGATGGATTTCATGTCATTGTAGGATGTTGGGTACAACCATGTTAATCTTGACGATTGCTGGGCTATGAAGGATCGCAGCGCTACTGGTGAGGTTATGTCAGGTCGGTTTCGCTCAAAGCCGTCGTAATCATACGCTGAGAAATCTTCATTAAAGACACCACCAGGTTCCCTAGCATGAACAACCTCACAGATCAACTTCACGCTCTTGGCTTGTATGTGAACATGTCTTCTCTATAATGCAGCACTGTATTCATGTCTGCCTAGTTACGCAGGTATTGTATGTGAACTTTACCTGACCATAGGACATGTTCTCACTGCCAGCTCTAGTATTCAGACTCTGGCTGGTTCACCTGCGCCGGTTATCCCGGTTCCTTCATGCACGAGGAACAAGACGCGATGACCTTCCAATCATGGGGGTTCGACTTCCTTAAGTGAGCACCTCCCACGATGACAGCGATGAGGCACTGACTATTTGATTTAGGTACGACAACTGCGCCAGTGAGCATATGTGCCGCCAAGAATGCGCCCATATTAATGACTTTCCTTCTAGTCCCATTTGATGATATCGTCCGGGAGGGCGTTATGGGCAGTGCGTAAAGATGTTCTCAATTCAATTTTTTCTATTAATCTAAATATTCGTGCCACAGAGTATCAACGCATGGCAGATGCTCTTGTCAAGGTCGCAGAAGACACTGGTACTACCTTCATCTTCAGCTTGTGTGAGTGGGGTTGGGTAAGGATTATCTTCTGCTTCGATTGGTTTTATATCTGACGTATTCAACTTTTCAGAATCAAGTGTGGCTGTGAGTGGCAATTCGACCAAAAAAGCACCATTGTCTCACAGGAAAATAACAGGTGGGGTGCCCAGATGTCTCACAGTTGGAGGGTTCGTCGCCTCTCTCATTTTTCCCGATTGCAGACAATTTGACTTTATGAATTGCTTAGATTAATGGTGATATCGAACCTGTCTGGAGGTCGATTGCTAGCATTACCAACTCGTCAGTTACTGCTTCAAGAGTTCTTCCTCGGGCTAATGGTTTTCAATATAGTGCATCTTTCATCACCCAAGCTACTAACTTTTATGGACGCAATGACCTCGACATGGTAGGTGGAATGGTGAGGTGAACGTCTTGCCGTTGACATTTACATTATCCACACGACAGCTCGAAATCGGAAATGGAAACCTCACGTACGACGAAGCAAAGACCCACTTCACTGTATGGGCGCTTGTCAAAGCTCCCTTACTCATAGGCACTAACGTAAGTCCTCCGGTTTGCCTCCACGATGCATATTCCAGCGATCTCCGTTACAGTTGGCTACTATCAGCCAGGAAATGGTCAGTATCCTGAAGAACCAAGAAATCATCGCAATCAACCAGGATCCCGTCTACGGCACTAGCATCTCGCCATTCCGCTGGGGCATCAATGTATGACACTGTTTTGTTTCATTTGTTTTGTGTAGTGATTGAAATCACCAAGCCTGATTGGACCTCCAATGCTACATATCCTGCTCAATACTGGAGTGGTCCTAGCGAGAACGGAACGGTTATCATGCTTGTACGCTCCTCCATACTGGTGTTACTAATCTGAATATTGAAACATCCCAGATCAACACCCTGAGCCAACCGGCTGACATGTTCTTCAACCTCACCGAATCCCCATGGATCCGCGCTGGCATCCAGTACTCCGTCCGAGTAAGCTCTCTCAACAAGTTGGCTCCTTGTGGCATTGCTTAACATTTCCTTTTCGTAGGACCTGTGGACGCACACAGACAATGGCACGGCTGTGCGTGACTTCACGGCCATAGACGTCCCCGCGCATGGGGTAGTGGCGCTGTTACTAAAGGAAGATGGGTATGAGTCTGCTGGGATGATGCCGCCTTGTGCTGGAGAAGCTCTTACGCAATGCACTGCTGAAAATGGGACCAAATACTCATGAGTATCCTGGACTTCTTATAGTTTGTGTGTGGCTCTTCAATATTCAGTTGCAGTGAATATACCTTGGTCTGTTGGATAGCTGTTGTGCACATACCACTCAACCATACGCGAAGGATTCCTCAACACCGCTGACAGTTACCACTGAAAGTTAGTTGGGCTATGATTCCAGACTCACGAGAAACAGCACATAGTAGTACGTATTGTCTATCATAGGGCAGTGCCCGGACAATAAACAATGATCCAAAAGAAAAAATCCAGAGAACGACTCGGAAGTCAGGATCAACCTAGGATCACATAATCCAAGAGAAGGGTTTGAACGGTTGATAAAAGTTGCATCGATGAGTGGGAGAAACGGCCAACCCCGGGCTCAAGAGAGAGTTTGTACGCTGTTGTCAGTGTGTAATGCATGTTTAAATATTATCGGCTATTATACGATTGCCTGGAGGGTTTGTGAAACCATCCGCGAGTGTAATATAGACAGGGTGTTTTCATACGTGGCTTCTATTGTCTGAAGATACTCTTCCGTATTTTGGTCTTGCATGTTACCAGCGGGTACATCCAATGTAAATGATGGTTTAAAGTGGAGGTAACCAGAGTACTCTGGGATATCGGCATCCAGGAGGAGTGGCTTCCCACCCTGTGAAACAAAGAACATTCATCTGCAACCAACTAACAGACGAGATTCAAACATACCGCCACTGAGGTGAGGTATGTCCAAGCACGCGCAGCGTTGGGTGTGTTATAACCGCCTAAACTCGGGATTGGATGCGATAAAGTGATATGATAATAGCACCATACCTCCACCGAGTAACAGATTCTTTCCTTGCCATTCATGTACGATACGATGTATACACCAGCCGAGTGAGCCCTCGCCCCCCAATGACCAGTTCCAGGTGGCCATGGGGTCGCCTGCTAGTCCATCTACGCCACATTGGACTACGACGAAATCAGGTCGAAAAATATCCTTGACACGCTCGACGATGGGCCAAATGCGGAGGAACGTTTTGGCAGATGCACCAGCTTTGAGTGGTACTGATAAAGTGAAAGGATCTAAGGCTGGATCGTCTACCTTTGGAAGGGAGGCAAGAGGAGAAACAGGGAAGAAACCTGGGGCTGCATGATGAATAGATAGCGTCTGGGGGCAACTTCATGAGTCGGTGATTAATGGTAGGAAGTTGCACGCACAAGTACTTGGGAGGCAGTCACGGAACCAGGCTTGTGAAACGCTTGCGACACTGCGTCTGAAAAATGAAGGTCGAGATCGATGTACATCACACGCGGTTTCCTCGATGGAAGCCGGGAAGGTAATGCTCGTTTGAGGAAAAGGATAGCGAGGACACAATCAGCTACATAACAAAAACCCGAAGCCCGTGCTTTTTCGGCGTGGTGTCTTGATATGATACAGTTGTACTTTAGTATTGCAAGGAAAATTCCAACGAAGCGAGCCAGTACCTGCCGCCATCCCAGCAGATGGCTACGACCGAAGCCTCATCTCTAATGACAGCTGCTCCGGTCAATGTAGCTCCCGCGACATGTGTGATATAGTCTTTGATTCCATGAAATTTTGGGCAGTCCTAAGCACATTGGCAGGTGTGAAGCAGCCCAAGCTTTATCTTGGTAACTACGCACATCTTCGAGCCCAAACTGGGAAGCTATCAGCAGATTCTGCGCGTCGCTTGGTTGGGCCATGGCGTATTTGAGATAATCATGGGTATGGTAGGCCAAAAGCTCCTTCTCTCCAGCTGGCCGCGGTCGTACAACCACAAATCGTCGGGATGTCTGATCATTACATGTTGTCAGAAGTCCATATGCATGAATGAGTGAATAGACAAGGAGGGAACGGTTCCTATTGGAAGGTAGAAGTGAAGATGTCTGCCAATAGAGAAGCAATTGTTAAACAACATTGCATCAGCGTCTTGAATTCGAAGTTAGCTCACTTTCACTAGGTCTTCCGAGAAGATGTAAGCCACAGGATTGTGTATTCCAGTAGACTCAACTTGGGAATCCATGGTTCTACCAGGCTGACAGCCATCCACAGTATTGTGGAACTACTGTAGTGGTGCGAACTTGAACTCCTCGTTCAGGCGTCAGGAGTTCGAGTTGAGCAATTACAAATGTCCGTCAAAAAAACATATTGTTCGGACCCGTCTCACCTTCTACACGTCACGGAACAGGTTTTCGGGGTCCTTTTTTAGGACTCGGAAGCAGAGAAAACTCCGGCTCATCGCGTTCGCAGCTACATATACTTCCTACATGCGCATTCATATATTCATATTTCAACCAGTTCACTGATGAAAGAGTAACCGGTAACCAACAACACCTCCAAGTACGTGGTGAGAACATTTTGCGCGAACTTTCGGCGCTGTGAGTCTCGTGGCTACCAATGCACTTCCGGCGGCAATCGTGATTAATCACCGTGACGCGTCCGGTGAGGTTCTAGCGGAGGTGGACGTACGGTATGCACGGCATCATGTCAAATAATTCATTATAAATTATAAAGGGCATTCAGTGGGGTATGTGTATCCCAGCAATTAGGTTGCAGGATGCTGTTCAGGATACTAACCCACAGTGTCCTCGCAAGCGTTGCTTTCGCGAGCTTTGCTGCCGCGGTGACGACTGTCACTGTTAATGGCACAGCAAGCCACACCATTCCACAACTTCTATGTGAGCTATGATGCCATTTACCCGTGGCCATATTATGAGTTGACATCCCAATCCTCAGTTGGACACATGTTCGAGGCAAGTAGGCAAGTTGTGAGCGTAATACCTTCCTGACATACGATATGTGTGCGTGTGGTGTCTTGTAGGATATCAATGTGCGTTTCCTTTTGCATTTGACATTGATCTATTCACTGAGGTGGTTCCTGTAGCACGTAGTAATTTAAACATCACTTCGAGCGACTTTGCTAACCGCCCTTGTTCACAGAGTGGTGACGGTGGTATTTACGCCGAGTGTAAGGGCCTCATCAAATTTACACCTTGTCAGGACTCTGACGTTTTTTTTTTT
>LVVM01003113.1:30290-48673 GCA_001882365.1 Rhizopogon vesiculosus
CGCATCAGAATCGTGAGTTTTTCACCTCCACCGGCGCTAAATGAGCATGTCAACAACACACCATGAGATACATCTACCGTTGGAAATACTTCGTGGGCAAATTGAGTGCCGTATTCCCTCATCTGAGTGAGCAAACTACAATATTGCGCAGGATGTCACCTCTAACGAAGGCTTTTTTTTGGTAGAGTTGATCGCGACCTCACACCCCTTTAACCCCGCCCTCGATCCCATCCCGAAGTATTATGATAATCATGTGTACCAGACTCCTAGGTGGTTCGCAGAGAACTCCTTCTACTACGATTCTTTCAAGGTACATACGCACTACATCGCACGACATAGCACTTGGAAACTAACCAGAGAGAAAGCGTGATGGCACTTACTACTTCGAGGGTGAATACGCCGTTGTGTCAACCACAGACGGTCGCCTCGTGTACCCTGATATGCAAGGTGCGTGCTCTCTGCCGGTCTCAAATCATATCTGACACCAGGATAGGATCTTTAGGAGAGGCTGCGTTCATGACCGGTCTCGAGCGAAACAGCGACATCGTCTTCGCGGCATCGTATGCTCCCTTGTTGATGGTCAGCTTCATTCGGATACACCACAATCAAAGTGACACTAACATAAACACTATAGAACATTGCCAACTATCAGTGGACGCCTAACCTAGTATCCTTCGAGTGAGTCACAAAACGGATAAAATGTGCATCAGGCTCACGGCTCCTCAGTGCATCGCAGGTGTACCCCTCAACTAGCTTCTATACCCAACAGGTAGTGATATTTGATGTTCGAGTCAATTTGTGACCCTCACACGTTGGTTGCAGCTCTTCAGTGTCAATCGAGGAACCGAGTACCTCCCAAGTACCCTGCCTACTGCGAAGGGTACACTCTACTGGAGTGTCACGCGTGATATAAGCACAGTTATCATCAAGGTACTTCAGACTCACCTCCTGTGCCAGTTGTCATAACGTTTATATCGCATTACCAAGATTGTCAACACTGGCACGGCGGCTGAGCAAATGATTTTTGAACTTCCCTCCGTCGATGTTCACAGCGGCGGCACTGCAATAGTCCTTTCGGGCTCTGCCACTGCAAGCAATTCGCCTGAGACTCCCAATGCTATTATGCCCGTCACTTCACAGATTAAAACTGGCAAGAGCTTCTCATATACTGCCCCAGCATACAGTGTCAATGTGTTACGGGTGAAGGTGCAGTAGGGGATAAATTTATGGTAGACAACGTATGCGTATAAATCCCGTAACAGGGAAAGAACCCATCACAACATGTCTTAGCCTTCTTTTTCGAATCAGAAAAAAAACTTGGCGCGACAACCTATTCAGAGACTGCTGTTGGTCAACGCATCGATATTTTAATTTGATGCGACAAACACCAACACAACCTTTATTATGTGCTGCATTCGCTACATCACTCACCCGATAAGACTCTAGCTGATACTACCAGGACTTTTTATTTTATTTTTAAAGTCAAATTCATGTCCTATTGGGATGTGACAGTGTAGGACAATACTTTCCAGGAAAGGGGGACTACTAGGACTTGAGAACTGCTTTTGAAGCCAAACCCGGATCTGTTGTCATGGATCAGAAGAGTATGCGGACTACCGCCAATAGTTCGAATTTTGCTCCTTGTCCTCAAGCTTGCGCATGATATTATATTATATGATATTAGTCGGACACTATAACAGAAGGATGTTCGTTCAAACGGACAGTGACGACGCTGGTGGCTTCGGCATGATATTCCACAACTCTTTCTTCTGCGCCATTGTGAGCTTAACGTCCTTCCCGACGTATGGCTTCAGCTGATGTCGGAGAAACAATTCATGGCGAGAGCAAGCGATGTCGACCGAGAGGTGAAGCATACCATATGATGATACAGCCAAGAGAGACAGAAATGTAAATCAAGAAGACAATGCAGAAAGGCATCAGAAAAGCAGTGAATAAAGATATAATGCGCACCTCGCTGTTCTGAATCTCCTGTATGCTCGGCGCAACAAATACCCTCACTTTCTCATCCAACAAACGATACTTCGATGCGCCTCGGATGACATGCTTTCCCGGGGCACCAGTACGGTGTCCACCAGGGAGGAAGGCTTGCCTGGTCCCTGCGCGCAATATGAGCGTTGAAAAGATAAAATTGAGAAAAATAAAGCAACAGCCGGACGCGTTGAAAGGAATGGAAAAGTTGTTCATGAATCGAATGTGAAAATAATTCCATCACAAGAGTCGTTAAACACACCTTTATAAAAATCCTTATTCCCCCGCTTCGGAGTCAAAGCTCGCCGCGATGCTTTCGAAAGACAAACAGCTGTGAAGAACATCGGTGGATGGGGTACTTACAAAGTAAATTTTAGTGCTTGAAGTATCACAGGTTATATAAGCACCGTGACCGACCCTCATACCTTCGGACTTTCCTCGAGATACGCGGCAATTATGGGCAAAAAGAACACCTCAAACGTTCCCTCCTCCCGTGCGCACAGGTCAAGGCAGGGTGGACGCGGACAACGGCATGGGAAATCCAGATCATCCTACCGAACTCTGTCACCGTCCAGCTTCCCCGAGGACTCCGCCAAACCCTCAAGCCTTATCGAAGATGAAAGCTCAGACCATTCCTCAGATCTTGAAGAAGATGAATGCGAGTGATTTCCCAAGGCGCTGCTACAATCCGAACAGTCACTCACGACCGCACAGCTGAACGACCGCACATAGACGTACCGGTTGCGATGTGGGTGCGTCTAATTTTCTACTATTGTGCCTACATCCGGCGTTCATATTGCTACGTCGTTTAAAAAATCAAGGACTTCGACCATTGTGATCCACGCCGATGCTCTGGGAAGAAACTAGCCCGCCTCGGTCTCATAACAGAGCTGAGGGTGGGTTCCAGGTTCCGAGGGATAGTCGTATCGTACGTCTGTATTCACGCATAATTGTATTGAACACCATCAATTCTTTATTGGGATAGCCCAAAAGCAACCCTCGTCATGAGCCCCGCAGACAGAGAAATCGTTGGGCGAGACGGCGTTGCTGTCGTTGAATGTTCATGGGCCCGCCTAGATGACGTCCCATTCTCGAAAATCGCCAGCCCACATGAGCGGCTTCGTAAGTCCTTCTTCACTCACAACTCTCGATGGCGATGAGTAATTGTGCAGTCCCGTACCTAATTGCCACTAACCCAACCAACTACGGCAAACCCTGGCGGTTGAATTGCGTCGAAGCGCTTGCCGCGACGTTCTATATAGCAGGGTTTGATCAGCATGCAGAGACGCTGCTCAGTGCATTCGGGTGGGGTGATTCTTTTTGGCGAGTTAACAGGTGCAGTTCCTCCACAATCATATACGATGTTTTGTGATGATTTATATCGGATTTTGGACGGTAGCCCATACCTCGGACGCTACAAAACATGCGCGTCAGCAGAGGAAGTTGCTGCGATGCAGGAGACAATTATTGCAGAACTCGAGGAGAGCTATGAGGTATCACGCAGAGAAAAAGGTATGCTCGTTACTGTTCTTTTATGCCTTGATATCTCATGTCTAGAAGAAGCAGCGGGGGGGACTCAGGATCTTCTCGTGCGGAATCCTAATCATGACATGCCCAGTGGTGATGATGGATCAAGCTCTGTATCAGAAGGCGATGAATATTGATATTATGTAGCCCACTATACCCATGAAGGAGCCTGAACTTAGCGTGCTTCCTTGATGCAGCACAGAGCCCCCGAAGCGAAACATTCCACTTTGCAGATTTACTTGTTTGTCTACGGAAGAGTCGTCGACTAGGACGAGCTTTCCGACCTTGGTGCAGCACAAATATATGGGGCTCGGGTGAGAAATGATTTGACGCCCACCGTCGCAAAATGCATCTTGTGCATCAATACATCACCTTGAAATTTCATACATTCAAGAATTGATAATGAGCCACTCGAATCACCTTCAATTTCAATTTCCCGCCAGCCACTGAGCCTCTCGTTTTCGAGTCCCAAGTATTCGCGTGGATGTGTTACATCTACTATTTCCCGTCGTCAAAACCCCAACAGGAATATTGTCTCGACCACGACCTCCGTGATTGCCACTGATAGCACAACCAACTTGACAAGAATGTACGACATTGACTGGGGCAAGCTCACAAGTACAAGTTACGGTAGGTCATGTTGATCGAGTTAACATGATTATGGTCTGAGCTTGAGGCTGACAAGTCTGTGTATGCTGGTGTGGGCAGCTGTCTCATCTTTCTCATTTGGTAAATGTGCCATTCATTGGAGCTAATGGTATGATATTCTTTTCCAACCCTCCAACTTGAAGTTATTTGAAGGGCTTTCGTGCAGTTCGTTTCACATGAATATATGTTGCTGGTGGGTATATCAATTCTACATTCATCAGAGTAGGTTCATACAGTACTTTGATGCCAACCCAGTTATCTGAGAGGTTAACACCCCTCGTTTACTTTAATTCTTGTGGGCATTGGACGCAGCATGCATAGGGATGCACAGCTAGACAAGGTAATGGAACGTTTCACCTATGATGATACAATGGTTCTGGGTAGGGCGCTGAGCACAACTATCGCGTACTGGCTTGGTAGGCCCGGGTGAGGAGACGAGCGTGGAATACCGTATAACAAGTCCGAAGAGCATTTGACAATGCGCTGAAATACCCCGGGGGCCAGATTGTAGATGATAAGTAAGATAATTTGGAGCTACTTGAAGCACTTACTACCTACATAGGTTGCTGGGCACTGTATGTTGGAGTAGTAGGGAATGCAAATTCCAGAAGTAACGTAGACGTTTTGAAGTGCTGTGGCAGCACTTACGTACGAAGTGAGACAACTGACGTCAGAGTAAATGTTTGAACTAGAGCATGTATGTAGATGGTCGAGCATACTTTTAAGTTATTCGACTTATTGTCCACAAGGCCTAGCATTCAGTATGTCCTTGACAGCGTTGAACATTATTCAACGCGGTTCTCGTGGCTTTCGCGACTCGCACTAGTACTAACGATGTTAGTATCATGTGTACACTGACAGTCTTATGATACTGAGGCCGCACAGCTAGTACGCACCGAACTACTCCCGTGATCTACTAGTAATCGCTAATACATTTCTGATGGTGCTATGTACTAGCGAAGTTCGCTTCTCGATCTCCTGCAACTTGCTGTCCTGTGTCCTTTTCTTTGCCTCTCTCGTCACCGTTCTATTTTCGTTTTTGCCGCTGTGGAATCCTTCGTTACATTATAATTTATGCACTATGGTCCTATATCGTATTTTCTGTCCGCTAGTCAAAGCTTTTGTGTCGTTGGATTATACCATAATTCACGCGAATGCTAGGTATTTGTCAAGCTAAACTGAGGTGTGGTGAAATATGAGCATTTTGTTCTTATCATAGCCTACGATATACGCAATAATCGAACAGATGTGCAATATATTGTATTAGTCCCCACAGCGAATCTCCTGTGGTGAAATATGTTCCTCGTCAAAATGTCATATTTCAATTGATTTTGACCGTTTTGGCCATGTGTAGTTTTAACTCGGGTTGAATGTTGAACGTGGGGCCTTTGATTTACTGCGACTCCACTCAATACCATACTGTGCCACATACACCACGTCCCATGGTCCACATAGAATATCTGCTGAGTACAATGCTACACTAGAGGGTATCAATATCGATTACATTTAGGCGTCCACGGGTAACAAGAGAGATGACTGAAATGACTGCGCAGTCATGATTTCCTTGTAAATAAGTACTGTTGCCTGGCTCAATAAGAGGATTCGTGGGGATGAGATGTCGACATACCTTTGAGATCTTCTTTTTCTAGAGGCTCGCCATTGTCGAAGTCGAAGAAGGAGGGGTCGATGGGGTCGGCGACAGGCTCGTCGTCAGGGTCATGGTAGGGCTGTGGCGCGGGGTCAGTGAGAAGAAGGAGGGGGGGAGGGCACACGAACCTCGAAGTAAGGGTGTTGCAGAGCCTCGGCTACGGTTATTCGTCGTTTGGGGCTGAATGTTAAACATTTTTCTAGGAAGTCTATTGCCTACAGAAGATATTGGGTCAGTCATTGCGGACGCAGGCGTTAGGTGCGCAGATAGTGGGGTGGGAACGTACAAGAGGGTTTGCGGAGGGGAAGAGCTGTGAAAATGGCTTGCTCTTGCGGAATGGTAATGCACGGATGTATTCTCGTGATCTTGGGGAGGAGATTGCGTAGAAGTCATCGATGGAAGGTGTGCCGAGGATGTCCAATATAATTGATAGCTGGTCGTGATCTATTTCAAGAAGGTCGAGGTGGGATGCGGTGTTCATAAAATGGGTATAAGATTTGGATTATACTTACCTTGATGGCAGGACGGAAATGAGAAAACATGAGTAAGTCGGGGAGAGATGAAATAACAAAATCATACAGTCACGTCCGGGAAATAGAGGTTTCCCACTGAGCATCTCGGCAAGGACACAACCGACGCTCCACATGTCAATCGCACGAGTATATTCTTTAAAGGTGAGCATGACCTCGGGTGCACGGTACCATCTTGAGATGTCTGGTTCTCGTTTAAAATTGCGGAAAGCATATAACAATCATACCTAGTTGCGACATACTCAGTCATGAAGGTGCTACTGTCATTAGCAACGTTGGGTGGAGGTCGTGCGGATCGAGCCAGACCAAAGTCACACAGCTAGAGATTGTCTGAGGCGCATACACATACGAAATCATGCCGACGACGCGTACCTTAAGGTCACAGTTAGCATTTAATAGCAAATTGGAGGGCTTCAAGTCTCGGTGGAGGACGTCAGCGGAATGGAGTGCTTTCAGGGCGCGCAAGGTCTAGTAAATAGGATGAGGAGGAAATCGGGGCCACCAAGGGTTATACTTGGTGGATACGTATTCTGCAGCGTACCTGATAAATGAAATACTGGCAGTGGTCATCACTCAATTGTTGTGTGCGAATGACACGATGGAGGTCTGTTTCCATGAGTTCCTGAACGAGATATACCTCTCTGAATTGATCGAAGCTGGGAGGGAGGAGGATGTCAAGGATAGAAATGATGTTCTCGTGACGGAAATGACGGAGGAGTTTTATCTCTCGCAGGGTACGGAGACAGAACATAGAGTGATCGAAAGGAGTTATGCGCTTGATAGCGACTTTTCGTTGAGAAAGTTTATGTATTGCTGAGCTAGGAGGTTGGTGAGAGCTTGACAGGTGACATGCTCATGATATGGAATACCAGACGATACCATATGCGCCCTCTCCGATGACTTCTAGAACCTGATAAGATTTATCTGAGAAATTCTCTAGAGAGTGATCGATATCCATTGTAATGCAACAGCCTGAATGTTCAGTAAGTAGGTAGATGGATGTCGATGTAGTAGCGAATAACAAAAGTGATGTGGAGGGGTCGTGTAACGGAGGGAGGGGGGGTCATCCGGGTAAATTTGACCTGATGGCTTATCAATTCCTTTAACGAGCAATCTCCGAGTAGCTGCCAGTTGGCTGCCAATTTGGCACTTGTTTTCTTTCGTTCTTCTTCTGCTTCAAGCATTCCTGTATTTACTCTTCCTTCTGTATTTCCCCCTCCTCAAACCATGCCTCAAAACGAAAAATTGGACTCTGAGAAATATTCGGACCATGACAACGACAGGTATCCAGATTCTGAACGTGACAAGGACAAACCTCACAAGTCCAAATCTTCGTCAAAGTGTAGGTTACACTCTCTTCTCCTTCTCTCAAAATTAACATTTCCTTTAGCTAAAGATCTCTCTCACGTACCCTGCAAGTTCTTCAAGGTTGGCGCATGTACAGCAGGCTCTTCCTGTCCATTCTCCCATGCTGTACAAGAGCCGGGTCAACATAAAGACGTCTGCGCCTGGTTCGTCAAGGGCAACTGCAAGTTCGGTCACAAGTGTGCTTTAGCCCATATTCTTCCAGGCCAGAGCATGTCCATGGACAGGAAGAATAAGAAGTCTGCCCAGCTCGCTGCTAACGCTACGGGAGGTGCAGGTGCAAAGGATAGCGCAAAGTCAGGCAGGGGTGTCAGGAAAGATGCTCATACCCACCATGGTTCAGGCGGGTCTTCTACAGGAAATGTTCGTCCTGGTCTCCTTTCCGGCTCCACAGCCCCTACAAGGTCCCTCAGCACTTCCTCTCGCCCACCGATTTCCATGCCGTTGAAGGCCACAATTTCTCCGTCCGCTCCCGCACCTCCCCTGAACGACACAGATTTCGCATCATTCTCCCTCCCAGATGACACAGAAAAGTTACCAGAAGCCCCTCTCGAGAGACGTCCTACGCCTCCGGTTCAGGATAACGAGTCCAAGGAAGAACGTAAAAGTCATAGCGAGTCCAAAGGAGACCACAGCACTATTAACGAGTTCAAGGAAGAGTACAAAAGTCCCTCCCCGCCAACGCTCCCCGTCAGCATGCCTAGCACGCGTCGCTCGGGTCTATCACATCGTCCCGGAGATTCCGCAGATCTCGGTCCCATCGGATCTCCACCACGTGGTTCCCTTCCTCGTACTGGACTCGTAAATGGATTTTCACCCGCAACATCGCCTCCTGCTCCAGCCATTTCCACTACATTGCCCGCCCAGTCTCAGTCTATATTCCAATCCCATGATACTAAAACCTTGATGCTGGATACAAAACAACGTTCCGGGCTCGCCGCATCTCTTGGCACGTGGAAAACAGAACTGGGTCCTGTCCCCTCGCAAGTTGTCAACCGTGGGGATATACGTGGTCTAGACTACGAGATTGCCGTTGAAGACGAAGACCTCGAGGAGTTCCTCCCAAGTTCCCTTAATGACCTCTTAACCCCTGAGGAACGCTCGCGTAGAATGTCACGTACGAATTCTACCCGCCCAACTCAGATGCAGAACAACGGCCTCGGTCTTGACCCCCCTTTCCTCAGTGCACATTCACAAGCGGAGGCCTCTCGCCACCATTATTCACGTTCCGTACCTGCTACCTCGCTCCTGGGTGATGTGAAGTCTATATGGGCAGAGCGGACCGGCGGAGTTCCTAGCTCTCCAGACGCGTCTCATGTATTCAATCTCGCAGTCGGCACCCCCAGTTCATTCAAATCCACAAGCGGCTTCGGAGGACGCTCCTTTACTAATGAAGACGTGAACCCATCTCCATCCCTTCTTTCTCCATCCAATGCGTCTGCTGCCTTCCTCCCCTCGTTACATCAGTATTACCTTAACTCGAAGCCAGGTGGAATACAGCATTCTACTTCAGGTCTCGGCCGACCTGCTGGATCCCCCCTCCAACCACCCACACCTCAGAACCCATCCACACCTCCGCGGATCAGCTCCCTTGGTGGCCATCGCCCACCGTTCGATGAACACGCATCTGCACGGCCAATTCCGTTTGGTGGTGAGGGCGAGGAGCGTCCAGCTGCTATTTCCCCATCCATTCGGGCTCTGCAGGCACACGCACCCGGGCAGAGTCTGCCTCAGGGGCTGGCAGCAGGTTACTCCCGCATTCATGCGCTCCCGATGACAATGTCGCCCTCCTCAGTAGCAGCCTTTAGCCCAAGTTCCAATAACATGTACTCCCTCAACCAGGACTGGGCGGGGAACCCCACGAACCAGCCCGACCATCTCTCCGTTGCGGATGCTGGAAGTGTCCCCTTGTCGAGCTCGATGGCAGGGCTGGAGTCGATGTTTTCGCGGCTATCATACTCTGCTGCTGCGACGTCACGGTCGCCGCTGAATAATCCCAGTCTTGCGCATTCGCCGACGCAAGGTTCGCCGTTGGCTATGGGGATTCAGCGTGGCACGCATGGTAACCGAAACTGGCATGCGCAGGGACCCCTGAGCCCTCTGAGCAAGCCTGTTGTAACTGCGGATGATGATGAGCTGTTTAGTATGGATGGATGAGTATTAAGCCGCGGTGGAAGTAAAAGTAAGTGGTGTAAAGCAAGTGCACTCGATGACGTATTGTTGTTGTAATTGCTGGCAGCGCCTCCTGCTTTGGCTTCGGGACGCCATACCTCACTCACTTGTATTGCATTATGTATATGTGGGACCGCCAGATCATCTACGTAAAATATATTTATACCACTCTCTAATGGTTCAGATTCGCTGTAAAGGCATCAGTTCTCTGAAGAGCTAAGTACCTGTCCCCCTGGAATGAACCCCAATGTCTAACGTTGGCGACACCATGACTGATTCGCGTTACTGCGATTGAACTCATGTCAACTTCGTGCACCAGATTCTATATGATCACACTAACAAAAGTAGGACAGTAGGTTTTGCGATGTTATGCAGAAGCCTCCTACTAGTAGTTTGGCTGTATCGTGCTCTCAACCAATGCGGAGGTGAGAGTCTTGCCACTGCTTTCTGGGTGTTATTACTACATCCACTACATTGACCATGTTTACCAGTGTTGCCTGCACTAATACGTCTATTCTGTGATCTACACGCCCCAGGCTGGCTCCCTGACGAACAAAGCATCGTAGCTTTAATTGCCTGACGCATGTACCGCACTTTTCATGTTCATGCCAGATAGCCTTGCTGCTCTTTCGCCCGATTTCATCGTCATTGTTGAAAGCGGGGTTGTATGTAGGACCTTATTTCACATAGGGGATCACATTCTGTCACATCGTCCTGCAAGTGCACTTCCAGGTAGCCGGGTGACCCGCTGAATCAAGATGCAACATCACCAGCCTCTTTAGAAGGCGAGGTATACGGGACCTGTGTCGGACCGATGACTGCACATCACTGAAGATACGGATATTCTTCAGTCTGGCATGATGGGTGAGCGGAAAGAGCCAACCTTTAATTGTAGATATATTTTCTGCTTCTTGTTGTGCTTACTTGGAGCTCAAGATGTCTCATTTCTTGAGTGTGTACCATCGTAGTCGGTCGTTTGATTTTTTTTACGTTTATTGTTTGTGTCTCGGATCTGGAGAGCCATCTCACGTGACCGTGTCGGGTCGCGACTCGCGTCCAATGTGCTTTCTGCTCCTCTGTTTTAATCATGACTGAACCTGCTTCCATCATCGCCCTGACTGCATCTAGGGCTGCAGGATATCCAAATTCGTCAGCTACAGATTTGACCGCTTCAAGGAATCTCCAAGCTACGTTGGATGACGCAAAAGCGAGACTTCAGATAGTTAATGCCCGTGCTGAGTTATGTGCTCATACATGGGACGGGATAGAAGAATGGGTTGGGGAAGATGGTGCTCTGGGACTCAAAGATCCTAAGATTGTTGAGAGTGATGTGCAAGCACAGATCGTGAGCTATCTACATGTCCATTACGATGACTTCTTGTTCGTCACTCAACGGATGTTTGATAGTCTTTCCTCAGAAAGCTCAAGTTTCTCTACCTGGAGCAAAATGCAAAGGATAAATATGTAAAGACTATTGTCAGTGATGATGCACCACTGGTAACACCTCGGCTAAACGAAGAACTTCGACTACGAAATGAGGAGAAGAAGACAACGCTCCGTGGACACAAAGGGAAGCTAGCAGAGAGAAGGGACGATTTGCGAGCACTTGCTGGATTCGTAGAGGAAGGTATGTCTCCTAGGCTCCTACATTTTCTATTCTAAAGGTCTGCGTAGATTACAAGAAAGCACAAGCCCTCACTCTCCAGGCATCCACGCTCTCGCAAAGGATACTCGATGCACGTTTATCACTTACTCGCTTGCGACAGGCCCATCCTCATCCTCGACTGACAATAACCACAGCAAACCAGCAACTTGATGACCAAGTAGCAGAGATGCAAGCACTAGACACGGAACTTGCAGATGTGAATGAGAAGATTGCCACTGTACGAGAGAAGATAAAGGTTGGGACGGGTGAGGTCGAGAGGCTGAGGGTTGTTAGGGCAGATGTAGAAAAGGCTGTGGAAATCGGTGCGGGTGAAAGAGTAGAAGACGAGAGAGTGGTCGGATTGTATGATTGGTGCGAGTTCTAATCTCAAGAGTATATCTTATTCCTAACTATTCCTGATTCTATGTAGGTTCTCAACGATGACATCAACTCACCATAGCCTCCTTTCGCTTCTCTCTGCACATAGCGAGTCCGACAACGAGTTGCGTCTCACCTACCTCGTGCATGAGTGTGAGGTATGTATCACACTGTTGTTCATACCTAATACACGCCGCTTAGCCGAGGCACGGGTGGAGGGCGTCGAGGAAAACGCAATTGGTGACGTTGTAGATGCGCACATCATGGCAAACGATGTATCTGGGCTTGTGTGGTCTGTGCTTGCGAGAGCAAGGGCTGGATAGCAATTTAAACATTATTTCTTGTCAATACATGGGGACCGATGCAAGGCAGTTAGTACTTCTTTACACCTGCAAGTTATCAATCATGCTCTCAGGTGTTCAATATTCACAGACTGCTGCTGCCCTTGCCCAAGTTGTCCCAGTCACTGCTTCCGAAGTCTGTCCAACCGAAGCTACAAAATCACCATCATGACCAACAAGAACCATTGTGTTCTTGTAGAGTAATTATCGGATTGATCCGTGACCACCACGTCCCCAGATAACCACGTCTTAAGTACAGTTAGTCTGACCATCGTCCTCAAATCACTTTCTTCAATATGTGGATATAAACAGAGAAAACACATTGTGGTATCGATTTTCCGAACGAAAGCGATATGAAGACTAAGTAGCAAATTTGCCACATCAACGGGACGACGTCCAGCACGTCCAGAAAAAGAAAAAGAAACGAAAATACAGCAGTATACAAGTCGTATGTGAGAATTATCTCGTACTTGTGATGAACCCTACCAGTGAGTAAATCAGACATTCACCAATTGGACAAGCGCCTGTTCTTCTTCTGCATCCGCTGGTGATTTCCATGGTTGGAAGGATATGGATCCCATTGAGGGTTCTGGACGAAGTTGAGTGAGTAGATCAGCTTAGACATGGTCGATTTGAATCTTACAGGGGATGGACAGACGGTGGCAGTAACGGTAATAGTAACAGCACTGTTCGAGCAGGAAGTCACCACATGTGGACTCGTGGTCGTGGTCATGGATGTTGTCGTTGCAGATCCAGGGGTCGTGTTAACTAAATGGACTCTGGAAGGGGTAACACTGGCAGCGGAATGAGAGGCGCTGGTGGTGGAATGAGAGGCGCTGGTGGAGGGTTGTGAAGTGGAACGAGAGGTACCCGTGGAATGGGTGGTGGATTGGGTGGTGGATTGGGTGGTGGTGGTACCAGTGATCGTCTGACGAAGTACATAAACTATCTACAAGCAATAATTTCAAGGGATTTACTTACCGTTTCTCCAAAAATCTGCTGCAGCGCCTGCGTGTTGATTGTTGCAGCGGTCACAATGCCATTTCCATCAGTAGTGAGGGTTACGGGATTACTAACGTTCAACAGCTGCGTGCATCCAAGACCTACGTACCACGCAAAAAGTAGATCAGTAACGTATGGCAGTGAACTTTGGTCAAGACACTCACCAGGTGCTGGACCAAAGGACATAGAAAACCTCATAGCTAGGAAAGTGAATAAATTCGTCGCCTGGTCAGCGGCGGGCGAAGCTGTGCCAGAGAATAGCTGCTGATTTAAGGAGATGAAAAGACCTGACTGTGCAAATTGTTGACTGTCGAGGGCCGGTATTACATATCAAACACGGAATAGACGCAGAGTGCAGCCCGCAAACATACCAATACGTCGTACCCGATGCATTGGTGCTATCGGCCTGGGGTTGATTAACACCTGCCCGGTATAGATTTACTTTCTGGAGAGACTGTTGTCCATCAACAAGGACCATAGGGTCATTCAGGGGCACCAATGCAGTGCCACCGGCAGGTGGGAAGAAGGAAGCCTGAAGTTCCTGCAGGATGCAAGTACAACATGTTACTACAGGTCTGCATTGAATATAGAGAAACATAACCCTAACATTAGTGGAGAGTGCAGGAGTCTGTCCTTGCGGGCAGGTTGTGCAGGGGTTAGAGTAAAGGGAACACCCGAGAGCGGGCTGTATGAAATCATTGATGAGGGCATTGTCAGAGGCTGGACAATGGAAGTGGTTGAGTAACGATTTGGGACACGATGGAGCTGAGGGCTCACCGTTTGATAGTACCTCTGCATCGGGGTTAGCCTGAGAGTTAGCCGGGGTATTCTGAGCAAGAGTGTTACCACCAATCATAAGGTACGTGGTGACAACATTGTCTGATTGATCCTACATAACGACTGTGAGCAGAAGAAGTGGGTATGGCTGCAGCCAGTGCTGACCTGATCGACGATGCGGAAGTCACGTATTGTGGGACAGGCCTGACCAGACGATCCTGTGCCTGGGGCGGAGACTTTCGTCATACCACTCTGAACGGCCGCGATGGTGGCACTGAACCATGCTTGCGCATTGCAGTATGCATACTGTATAAATGTTCACAGGCAATCATCACGAAATGGCAATTTAAAGACATACCTGCCCGAATACTGAATTTCCCAAGCCATTGACGCATGTTGCAATGTCCCCCGTGAGGGTGACAGTTTGTGCGTTAGAGCCAAACCACAAACCAACGACTGCGTTGGCTGGGAGGGTTGGAACAATCGGTGGAACGAAAAAGCCAGCCCCTTGAGTAGCGGTCGTTCGAGCAACTGGGGTCACTTTGGTTCCTGCAGATGACGTAGTTGAGGTGGTCGCATTTTGACTCTTATTAGTTTGTGAACCTGAGGCCGAAGACGCTGGACTCGAGGGCATAGTCATAACACCAGTATTGCTATTGCTGGTTTTAGCTGAACTTGTGGAAGTCGTTGCACTCGAGCTGCTGCTGCTGTTCGTCCCGACAGCCGTCATTCCAGCATTAATGACCAGAGGATTGTAGATTTGGATTTGGCCAGTTGCAGGATCAATGATTGCAGCTTCGACGAACACCCCCTGATCGGCGAAATCAAATTGCTAAAACAAGGGAGAGATAAGATAAGCTTGAGTTGGATACTTCGAGGAACACGGCTTACGTTGCACCCAGTTAATTCATATGGAGTGGCAAGACCTTGGGCAGTAAGGGGATTCTGAGGTACCTTGAGCGTGCATTGCGAGCGAACGATCGATGCCCAGGATAGGAAGATGAAAGGAAGGCTGAAACGAGTATGAGACCACATCCTGCAGGTCAACACTACCGCAACAGAAAGTCAAAGGAATGTAAGAAAAGGAGTGTTCCTGCCACTGAAAAGGTTGCAGACCTATGCAGCAAACGACCAGAGTAAGTGCCACATCGTAGTTAATGGAATTATAAAATACCGATGGTGAGCCAGCACGATCAGTTGACAAGCTCTGGGAGAGATCAGAGGGAGGAAATACGCAACAAAGTGATGGGCCGACATCGCAAGGACAACCCTTTTTATCTGATAGTTGGCAAAAAGTATTGTTGGCAACAAAGTTGACAATTGTCCAAGTTCCCGGTCGCGGCTCGCACGAAGATGGAATGTTGCCATGGATGTGCTTTAACGGTCGACGTTCAACGCTGTTGCAACTCTGTTCAACATTGAACGTTATTATTGAACATTCAACATATTGATCCTTTGTTACGCTGAACCCCTGGTTACATCCATCCCTTCAGGCACCTAACGTCGGCGTTTGATTTGCGTGCATAAGGAGGCCTATGATGGTTGAAAAATCCCTCTAAGCCTCAAAATCCACCTCTCACTAACCTCATTAGAGGAACAATGATTGAAAGCTGGCTTCCTTTTCATGTAGCACATCGATTGACTCTTGAGCTTGAGTCTTGGTTGATTGTCATTATTGGCTAATATCTACAGAGAGATATTAATACCCTACCCTACGGTCCCCTACCCTACCACCATGGACGTGAGATCCGATCTGATAACCTGTCCACCACTGTCCAGATGTATGTCATATCGTAGGCGTTAATGGTAATAGACAATGTATCGTATATACGCCCCAGGGACTTCCCCCATTTCTCCTCCCCAGTACCATGTGGTCACTTACCATTCATTTTTCCTTTCGGGATGTCACCCGACCGATACTGTACTTGGGTATCAGAGTTAGCCCGTTGGGACGAGTCATCTGCTCATATATCGTATTGCGCAAAGTTCCTTTTTTATATACTTGATTCCAGTATTCTTATTCTTCATAAATCAGTAGTCGACGTGCACCAGTCGATTCCGAAATTTAATAGCTGGTTCGGTCATTTCTTACTGCTCGAATCGTCAAGTCTAAGTGTGCTTTTGTGAACGTTGAACACCGCGTCGGGACTCAGAAATAGTCCGCGGAGCCTCGGAGAGCCTTCAGAGGGATTCGGGTACCTTTGGTAGTAAGTCGCATGGTCGCATCCAGGATACCCCGACGCTTAGCCACAGATGATGTCTTTGATATTTGTCTACTGCTCATCAGCTACGAGCCTCTCGCCATAGAGACTGAATGCGACACTTCGCACTTGAGCCTCTCGATAACAGGATATCGATTCCATGGCACATGGAAGGCATCAGAGCTGGCAACCATGAGCACTTGAGCAGCTGCAGAAGTTATCAATCCTAGGAACATTGGCACCCCCTACTAGTATACTGGACATCCCCTCATGTACATAGAGGCGAATATCGCTGGCGGGTTCGATACTGCGGGTTCAAGCTTTCAAGAACGATCAGCTACAGAAATCAAGTTCCATTATAGACGAAGGAAGATAGTCGTTCCTTCTAATAAAGGATCAAAAGTAGTTATTCAATACACGTATATGTGGATGTCATGTGACGGTCACGTGCACACGCGTTATGGTTGAGATTGTTGCCACAGTTTCTACTCTTCACAATCCAAATCCTCAAGTAACTTTTGTATCCAAGCCGCACCCTTGAAGATACATGGCTGGCGCACACAAGATCAAGATAGCCGCACGTCTGCGACCGCGGCTCGATCATGAGATTGACGACCAAGGGATACAAATAACGCACGATCAAGACGAGGGACCGTCATGGATTTGTGTGCCAAACCCGCGAGATGTAACGCAAATCTTTCGCTTCCCGTGCGTGCAGTTTCTATCTTTTTACATGCTTGTTGGTGGAATGGCGCATGTATTAATTCGTTGGTGGGATTAGAATTACCAGTTGCTACGACCAGGATTCTGCACAAGAGGATATCTTTGAGCAGGATGTGAGGCCGCTCATTGACGTAGTGTACAGTGGCGTGGTGCGTCCTCTAACATTCTCTCTGAATGCCTGATTCGACTAATTGTATAACTGAACGCAGACCGTGACAATCTTCGCATACGGCGTGACGTCCTCGGGGAAAACACACACAATGCAAGGAACAAAGGCGTGCCCGGGTGTCATCCCACGAGTTGTCGAGGTACGCATATATTCCGCTGTGCGTTCTATGAACATGATTACAAATGCTACTGTGGTAGGCCATGTTCGAGCAGAAAGCAGTATTGCAGAAGTCCAACGTCGAACTCGCAGTATCATACATGGAAATATATAAAGACGAATGTTATGATTTACTGGTCGATCGGGAGACGGTACGCTCAAACTGCTACTCACCTACGCGCTGTCCAATCGCAAGTGGCTAACTGGATGCAGGCTCCAAAGCTCCCCGTACGGGAGAACGATGTAGGCCAAGTCTTTGTTGCAAACTTGACTTCTATACCGATAGCCTCGATTGAGGAATTCGTTGCAATTTATTCGTGCGTGCTCTTTTCCAATCATCTGCATTATTCGGAGTGGTACCAAGAGCGCATCTGCTTACAGCCAAGCATCAAAGCACCGCTCAGTGGGCGCAACAAATCTTAACCGTGCCTCGTCTCGTTCCCATGCGATGTTAACGCTGGAGGTAACGATGACTGATTCTTTAGCGCAGAGATGTAAGAACCAATCTTGGTTTAAACCCTTGCTTAGTTGCCTTAGTAATTAACATATATCTTAGCATTGACAGGAAAGATCAACCTTGTTGATCTTGCTGGCTCAGAGAATAATAAGCTGACTGGGAATGACCCAACACGGATGGCTGAGAGCGCAGCCATCAATAAGAGTCTTAGCGTCCTCGGGCAGGTCGTGCATGCATTGAACCAGGGGGCTGTGCGTCCTGTTCGTTCGATCTTGGGGCTTGTACTGACGATACATGCAGTCTCGAATACCCTACCGCAATTCCAAACTCACGCGAATCCTCCAAGACGCCCTCGGCGGAAACTCGGTGGGATTGCTCATCTGCAATCTTGCTCCCGGAACGAAATTCAGACAGGATACGCTAAACACGCTGAAGTAGGTTCACATGTATGGCTTCAGAAATTCTCAAGCTAACTCACCTCCAGCTTCGCCGTGCGGACAAAGAACGTAGAGAACAGACCGGTGGTCAACGAGCGTGGTGAGTTGATGCCCCCTAAACCGTGTATGATCTACTGGAAGTTAATTATCCGTAGACATCCGACCCCAGGCCAAGCCCCACTTTGCATCAATCCAAGCACCACCCCCGAAACTCGCGC
>LVVM01003113.1:48845-68988 GCA_001882365.1 Rhizopogon vesiculosus
CCACGACCCAGTATTGCCCGTGTCGGTCCCAGAGCCAGCCTTGCTGGTCCAAGCAAATCTCGCGTACCGCGGGTCAGTGGAATCGGGGTATTTGGAGGACACAAAGGACATCGTCCTTCAGCAGTGCCTGCACCTATTAGTGAGGAAGCAGAGGCGAGCAGTAGCTCCATGATGCAATTGACGGATAAGGAAATTGATGAACGCGTGCGCATATACTCCTATTTTTTGTCATTTGCCAAGCGTACTAACTAGATATTGATAGATCGCAAGGGCCGTTGAAGCTGAAGTTGCACGTCGGCTCAAGGAGCGTGAAGAGATTGCACGCCAGGAGAAAGAGAATATTGCACTGCAGGATAAACTTCAGGAGGAGAGAGAAAAAGAAAAGTTGAAAGAAGAAGACCAAAGACTTCCGACTGGGGTGCTCACACCGCTTATGGCGAAACACCGGGATCTGGATGATGAACTTCGTGCGAGGCTTACGGAGTTGGAAGAGAAATAGTACGTTTACATCAGGCGAGGGCATCACTCAGGTGTTGACCGATCATAGCGAACGCGCGACCAAGGAACTTCAGCTCGCAGATGTACTCTCCCCTACCTCACGCAAGAAGACCGGACGAGCATACGTGATGCTTGCCCGTGCTCACTCCGAAAAGTACGTATCTGCACCACGCACCACACCTACCATATGCTGACCGCATTGATAGGGGCGATCTCCAAGTAGCCCTCGACCTATACCGCAAAGCTGAGACGTATGTCCCGGACAACATCAAGCTGAAAGAGAGGTGGATACTTTTCGTTGTTCACGTTTTCCTTTGTATGATATCAGGATCGAAGCGATAATTCTGACGTTATTTTTGTTCCTTTTCTTGTCTGCGCATGACGCGTGGAACAGGGTCATCGAGATCGAATGGGCCGTGAATAATGGTACCAAGTTCGTCCCTACTCCGAAGAAGCCCAGGAAGGCGAAGAAAACGAAGGCTGGGAGTAGCAAGACAGTGGTGGTGGGCAAGGTGACGAGTGGGGACGAAGATGAAGAGAATATGCCAATGTATGGGATCCATCAGATGCTGGAAGGCGAATCGAGTGGATCTGCAAACCCGCTGAAGAGGTTCAAGGTTGAGGAGGATGTTGCGCAGGCTGTATCGGAGACCCCGCAGAAGAAAGCGAAATGCGAGGTCAAAGTCGAAGAAGGCATGTGAGCCTCATAGTGCCCTATGTATGACTACTTCTATCATTTGTTTTCATCTGGATGATGCTTATGCTTGGATGATTCCCCAAACTTGATGTCAATTCAATGCCGTCCCCGTGTCTTACCTCGCTGATTTTCATGCTCTATTGACTACTATTACTCTTGTATCTCTTCTTTACTCCCATGAAGGAGGGCCTTATCCGAACACCTGTAATTGCCGTGTGGCTTAAGCTCTGTTTCTGTCATGCAGAAAACTCTGACCGAAAGCGGCTCGACAACCCGAACCCCCCGCGGCATTTGCTCGCCGACACTTGCGAAATGATGATTATGCGGGTGTTAATTCACGAGTATTCTAGCGATATTATTATTACCCATCTCCAAAAACCTGCACTTTCTCGGCAGCTGAAGTCTAAGAAAGCGCGAAAGGAGGCCAAAGAGAAATCCGCTGCAGCTACATGCCTTCTTGATGCAAACATCGTTGCGGAATGGCCAACCCGTTGTCCCGCGTGAGGTCGTTCTTGAATCGCTACTCGAATATTCACGGTGCGGTTTCTTCACGATACAACCTTACGATAATGAATACAGGGGTGAACGAATGGACATTAAATATACATATGCCCAACCCACATAGCCTCTATCATGGCAGCGCACAACCTCGAGAATGTACCCGTGATAGTGCCGAATGTACGTGCGGCTACAAGCGCCCTGATCCACCCCTTCGGAATACTTCACCACTTCGCTGCCTGTGGCGGTCGAGATCGTCTTACATTTGTACGTTTCTGAACGCCTCAAAATGAGGACAACAACTGATGAGCACACATGTGGACTTCGGACTGGGCGTGAAACACCTGGGGCGCACATCTACGAGTACTTCAGTGCATTACCCTTGACAGTTCGCGCAGTCGGGGAGGCGCCTCTGCGAACAAGATAACTGACTAGTGTACGGTAAGTCTGCATCAGCAAAACAACAAGCCTGTACGGCTCTGTACAGCTTGGTCCCCCTCTCACAGCTCCACACAGTTCTCCACAGAGCCTACAGCACCGGCCGCCGAAAAAGTGTTTTGCTGATGTGGCCTATGCTAATTAACGCTCATTTACTATGTTAATTTGGGATAATTTGTTGAGGGAGCACGTCGACTGACACGGCTATGACATTGGCAAGTATCAAAGCCCAACGGATGATATGAATCGCCAGAACCTGCTCTCGTGCACCTGGCTCCTGCGGAAGCTCTTACTTGCCTGCAAAGCCAGTTGAAAGCATTCAATCGCAAGATGCGCTCGAACGAAATTCCACGTGATCAGTACTGGCGGGCAATTTTGACGACTCGAGATGAACTTGCTGATGTGCTTCCCGTAAGCAGTCTCTTCCCTTTCAAACCCTCGTCGTCCATTGACCACGTTAACAATCAGTTGCAGTCAAACTGTTCTCTCTCCATGGCAGATAAAGGAGATGAGTGCTATATTGTATATTCGAGTCCGGTGCATAAATAAATGTCGTTCACTAGGAACCACACGAAGCACGATGTCCACTAGTGAACTCCCCTTGTCGTACTAATCAAGACATCAGTATCCTTCAAGATCATATTAAAATGACACCGTTATAAACCAGAGGTGCGTGTTTTGCTACCTCACCACCTACTATTAAACTGAAACTATGCTCTCACACCATTAGGCTGCAATCCCTCCACAGAAGCCACTTGTTCGATGGCGTGATATGAATGCCGCCATTCTGGGAAAATGTACTGCTTCAGAGATATCCGAAGATCTTCCATTCCCTGGGCGCTGTCCACCTCAACCAAGACAAATTGATTCACAGCCCGACAATGCTGATGCCACAGGCAAGCCTGACGATGGCGTTGAGTGACTGAATGAGACGCTAGGATTAAGAGTTTGAAGTAAATGATGGTACGCGCTTTGTGGTTGCGGGAGAGAATGCACGCATCGAGTCGGCGGCGGCGGCTGATATTGGTGCAACATTGTCAGCCTCAAATGCGCTCCCAGAAATCAAATTAACAGTGAATTTTGACCTCCAGAAAGGCTACCGGAAATTAGCAGTGTTAATTTGAGCCGAAACTAAATTTACCGTACACTATAACTATGTGTGACGGCTGCGAGAAGCAAGCACTTTCAGAGACGGCACAAGAGTGGAGTTTCAGACGCTCGAGTAATCAGATACAAGTTAGGATTCAAGAACGCCAACTTTACAAGGACCAAAGACTACAGGCTTTATAGTAAGTTAGATTAACACGAGTCAAAGGAAGTAGTTAAGGCTGAGCGCAACCTGTCAATGTAAAGTGGCAACGAGGCATATGATAATGGGATAAACTTATAGGCAATTAGGAGCGCCGGGATAGTGATCGGTCTATGTAGACTCAGTCCAACCGTCACACTATGTAACTACTTCAAAAACTACTGAAGCGCTAGGCAAGCAAGACGGCAGTTCCCGAATTTTAGATTTATAACTTGAATGCTGGCGCTTACGTGCCGTTTGCATACATGATGCCACCGCACCATTTTCATGTCCATCATGTGCAGCGAGGCGCAGACTGCTAACCTCGAGTTCGGGCTCCCGGATGACCGTTTGCGTTTGTCACATTTCGAGGTCACGGTGCATAATAATATCCTTCCGGTTTCATAAAATACTATATAAACACAAGGAGAATCCCTTCGACATACCAGATTTAAAACTTCCTTCTCGATCTCTATCTTTTCCAATCTCGAAAAGCATCGTTTGGCGAGAGACTTCGAAACAGGTCTATGAAATTCACGCCAACTCTGATCGACCCCTATGGATATCGTATCGCCACGTATGCGTATATTTCTTGTCGATTTTCAGTACTCAGTACTCACTGGGTTTCTTTCTGCTGGGTAGTAGATACCAACACACTGCATTCGTCTCACGATTCCTTTTGGACTTCTGCCAAGTTCTGCCTAGAGGTTCTGCCGACGAGCGGTGGCACGCCAAAAACACTACGGGCCATTTATTCAGCATACTTAATAGTTATATTCGGATGAGTTTAAAATGATGGTCACCGATCAAATCCAAGGCAAAGTTCCAGTACAGTCTGACCCTACGAGTACAAGAGCAATCCAGCCCTAGGACTCAATATTCGGTAGACTTGCTGGTCGCCGCTCCTGCTCCTGTTCGACAACCCAATATTTAACCATCTCTGCACACGTTATATTTCCCCCACCGCCTTCTCTTCAATAGTATAAACGGTGATTAATTCTCTTCATTCGCAACTGTCAGCAACCCCATCGTTCTTCTCTTTCCTCGTCGAGCATATCAACTTACATACACTAAATCACTCATAACGCACATATTATTTCGCAATGTCTCCAGCACTCCCAGTCACCCTCAATGACATTCTCTCTCAAGCTGCCGAGAGTTATCCTTCGCATGAGCTGGGCTTCATCACATCTTCTGCTCACAACTCATCCATTCAAGTAAAAACATTCAGCTCCTTCAATCAGTATGTGCGCAATCTCGCCCGCACCATGTTAGATTGGGGAAAGCCCGCTGGCTCAGTTATCCTTGTCTATTTGACTGAGCATGAGGATAACATGGCTGCTGTTTGGGCTTGTCTCCTTGCAGGCTACATTCCATGCTTGCAACCTGCCCTGAGCGCCCAGCAGTCTCACAAGGAGGGTCATGTGGCCCATATCCAGAACTTGTTCTCGTCTGCCAGTTGGCTCACTAATGAAGTCGGAGCTCAACAACTGGATTCCATAAGTGGACTCGAGATCCACCTGCTTTCCGGGCTCCAGGCATCCGCGTTGAACTACCATGTTCCTGCCGACTGGGTCGCCCGTACCATCCAGTCAGATGACGATGCAATTTTATTCTTGACTTCTGGCTCGACTGGCTTCTCGAAAGCAGTCGTCCACACCCACCGCACTATTTTGGCCGCTTGCCAAGCTAAAGGAGAGGCTTATAGTTTGACTCCGAACACCAATGTACTCAACTGTAAGTCCTCCTATTACCTGTACCCAGCGATTCTCACAATTTGACAGGGGTTGGCTTCGACCACGTCGCGGGCTCCCTGGAAATGCATATGACTCCATTATTATTTGGCGCCTCTCAAATTCATGTTCATGCTTCTGCGATCTTGTCTGACCCTCTCCGTCTCCTCCGTCTGATCGACGAGAAGTGCATCAACATCGCCTTCAGCCCTAACTTCTTGCTTGCGAAACTCATCGGAGACTTAGACAAAAGGTCTGATCTCATTGGGGCTTTCGACCTCTCTTCGATCAAGCGTATTAATAGCGGAGGAGAGGCTGTCATTTCGAAAACTGCTCAGTCATTCGTCGCCGTCCTGAAGAAGCTCGCAAGAGACCCTTTCAAGGTTTCTTTCGTCATTTCACCTGGTTTTGGTATGACTGAGACTTGGTGAGCCATTTCCTGACCTACCTCCTCGGGAGTTTCCGCTGAACTAAGATTAATATCGTTTTTTTAGTGCCGGATGCATCTACGACCCTGTCGACCTGGCTACCACTGAACCGAAACACGAATTTCTCGACTTGGGCCGCCCTATACGTGGTTGCCAGATGCGAATTGTAGACCCTGAAGATGGTAAAACGGTCCGCGCGGACGGAGAGAGCGGCGAGCTGCAAGTCCGTGGTCCAATGGTTTTCGTTCGCTACTACAACAACATGGAGGCCACATCCACCAGTTTTGTTGAGAGTGGCTGGTACCGCACCGGTGATGTGGGCATCATCGAGCACGGTGCCATGCGCCTCAGCGGTCGCATCAAAGACACTGTCATCGTCCACGGGGTCTCATATGCTATTCTGGAACTTGAAACATACCTGCAAACCGTGGAAGGTGTCGCTCACTCCTTCCTTGCTGCCACTCCCTACCGCGCCCCAGACCAGCAGACCGAAGGGTTTATCATTTTCTACTCGCCCACCTTCGATCTCGGCGGAGAAGATGCTTCCATGAAGCTTTTCACAACGCACCGTGCACTCCGTGATATATCTGTGAAGATGATTACGCTGCCTCCTCAGTTCATCGTCCCTATTCCCATCAACCAGATGGAGAAGACAACCCTCGGAAAGATAGCTCGTGCGCGTCTCATCAGCCTCTTCAAGCAAGGCGAACTGGCGAAGCACATCGCTCGCGCTGAGGAGCTTCTTAGTGAGGCACGCGGCACTTCCTTCATAACCCCCTCCACCGAGATGGAAAGGGCTCTTGCTAAGATATATGCAGGGATCTTCAACCTCGCCGAAAGCGACATCTCAGCGGGCGATAATTTCTTTGAACTTGGTGGTACTTCCATTGATGTCATCAGGTGAATACATACTAACCCGCTGCGAAACGACACTAATACATATCATCTGCAGACTCAAGCACGAAGGGGAGATACACTTCGACTTGCCCGAAATCCCAATCATTCAGATCCTCAAGCATCCCGTTATCTCGAGTCTCGCCAACTATGTCAACTCGTTGCTCGCCAAGGACACTCGGATTGAAGAATATGACCCTATTGTTCCTCTCCAACTGACAGGAAACAAGACACCCATCTTCTTCGTGCACCCTGGTGTAGGAGAGGTTCTTATTTTCGTCAATCTCGCCAAGTACTTCCAAAATGAGCGTCCGTTCTACGCACTCCGCGCGCGTGGCTTTGAGCCTGATCACTCCTTCTTTACCTCGATGGACGAGATGGTGTCCTGCTACGCTGCTGCAGTCAAGAGGACTCAGCCCACCGGTCCATATGCCATTGCTGGATACAGTTATGGTGGTGTTGTGGCTTTTGAGGTCGCTAAGCGCCTCGAGGCTGTCGGTGACGAGGTCAAGTTTGTCGGTCTCATCAATATTTCTCCTCACATCGCCGATCGCATGTACAAGCTTGACTGGACTGGTTGTATGCTTAATTTGTTTTTGTTTCTCGGTCTTATGACGAAGCAAGGCGTCAATAACCTCGCGCCCGCTTTGAGGCCGCTCTCGCGGAAGGAACAGCTGGAGGTCGTGTGGAAGTTGTCACCTTTTAAACGTCTTCTTGAGCTTCAGCTGACGCAAGAGAAACTTGACCACTGGGTCGACGTCGCTTGTTCCCTCGCCGAATGCGGGAAGGATTACAACCCGTCCGGCTCAGCCGGTGAGTATTGTTCGTTCATGTAGCTATCCTTCCACTCACAACCACGCCAAGCCGCTCTTGATGTCTTTTATGCCATTCCTTTTACTGGCAGCAAATCTGATTGGCTAAACAAGCAACTGAAGCCTTGGGACGGTTTCAGCCGTGGTCAAGCGACGTACACTGATGTTCCTGGACATCATTATACTCTCATGGACCTTGACTACGTCTCGCAATTCCAGAAGCTCTTCCGAAACCGTCTTGAAGCTCGTGGTATTCAGTAAGTCTAAGCAGTCGCTAGGTCTCAATAAGCCAGAGGATGTGCTTTAAATTGTTGTATGTCATATTCTGAAAACCACACCCTAATTGAACTTCAAAATTGCCTTCTCTAACTACCATTAATATCATCAACACAAATTGCGCTCAAAACATCTGTAAGGGTGAACGTACTCTGTTGCTTTAAAGTCTAGACGGCGAGAAACCGAGAAGACAGCACATCAGAACCTTGAGCGAGTAACCCAATTTGTTTTGACTTGGAAATATCTCCTGTCGGTGTTCAATGGACTTGCAGGTCGCTGCTCCTTTTCCCAATGTTCAGCCCACCGGGCCTCATCGACTATGTTACAGTTAATAAGTAATATCAGCTAGTGATCTAGGCAGACCGTGAGAGAAGGAAGACAATCGCGACGGCGATGAGCTCGATCTCAGAATGATCCACTGACTCAACAGCTCACAACTTTGAGTTAATTACAGTTTACAATGCAGCATGTGCGGGTGGCATCTAACTTGGTCTAACCAAAGTGAATGGATAGGAAGCCAGACACCAGCTATGATGCGTGATACTTGTGCGTGAATAGGCGTTGCGCGCCGTCGTGGCGGCCCCGCTTGCACGCAAAAGGAAAGGTGCAGTAACATTAATATTCGAGTCATGTTTGGTCACGTGTAGCACGTGTTTGGCGCGACCTATTAAGTGACTCAGTGGCGTGTTTCCACTTTTCCCAGGCGAAATTAGGAAGATGCGCCCCTGTTTCCCTTAACTTCCATCCACGTACGCCTCCAACCAGCAAAAAACGACTTTCAGGTGCCACTCGAGTTCCAATGGTCGCCTCGAAAACAAAAAAGACGTCCAAGTATACGTATGCAGAACGTGGGTTATATTTAATTGCATTTAACGCGTGTTAGGCGTGGCAGAGGGTGACGACTCTCCATATCTAGGGGTTTTGAGTGCGTTTTCGCAGGCGCAGAAAGAGCACAGGAGGCATAGTGTACACCTTGCTACCCTTCGTGCACATGGTAAGGTGCTCATATTTGCAAGGCGATCGCTGCCCATTCAAGTTATTACCTGTGTCAATAGTGAGAAAGACCGCGAAAGATAGGAAAGATAAACTGGGTCCTCAGTGGGCATCATGGGTAGGAAAGGCTGTCAAGAGATTTGTATGCCTTGTTTCTCCATATTTTTTTTTTGATATCTCCTAACAGCAGAGAGCAGGAAGAACAGGGAGTTTTACAACCTGTTGACTCCAGTGGATATGTGGGCATGACCCCAGAGGGCAAAAAAGTGTAAGTCTAGCTGCTAAGAACATGATGACATCTGATCAAGGCTTTATGTAATTTAGCCTCTCCTATGCTCGTCGCAAGCTCCTTCCGACAGCCGCTGGGGAAGCATCACATGCACAAGAGGATGCCGTCTGGAAGAACGTCACCGAACATTTCTCCCCATCAGGGCACAAACGGCAGCGTGCGAGATCCGTGTCTCGTTTAAGGTCTGCTGTCGCTGAGGAAGAAATCGAGGAGGAAGATAGTGCTTCTGTTCGCGGAAGTCCTAGATCAAAGAAACAGCGACGGGCACAGTCTCCTCTCAAGTCCCCCGAACGTCCCTTGTCAAAGATGACTAAGACAGAGGTTTGTTTGTCATCAGTATTGAAACATATGTCTCACCATTGGGCGTAGCTCCAAACTAAGATCCGAGAGCTCCAGCGGGCGAAGCTCACTGATCAACAGCTGAAAGCGGACCTTGCGGACCGCGAGGGGCAGTTGCGCAAAGTTCAGGATGAACTCAAGCAATTGAAATTCTCAGCTCAAAGAGCACGCGCAGTTATGCACGAAGAGGAACTGACGGAATTAGATGAATATGAATTCCAGGACCAGATGGACCAAGAGTTCCCAGTGCCTGAGATAGCGTCATTGTAAGAATTGCAAGTTATGCCTATTCGTTCATATCCATTAATGTGCCTCTGAAGTGATGTTCATACCCCACGCGCTGGAACGCCTGCAGGACAAGGAGGCCTGCCACGGACCCAATCAGGTTCTATCATTCACGATATCTCTATGCGGCCCACTCCTGCGCCAAGCTCTCCTGGTGCAGAACACGACAAGGGTGGCGACGATGTTTTTGCAGACCAGCAGCTTGAGCATCCCCGCACTCCCGAATCTCTCCCGGACCGCCGAATCATCGAGACCGACGAACAACAGAACCCGGTAAGCTGATTTTGTACATCCAGTTATGTTGCTGACACTGCATCGGAGGAGATCATCGCAGATCGCGCGACGGGTTTTCAGACTCTCAAAGACCTAGTCTCTCGAGTTCAGAATGAGAACGAGAATTACAAGTCCCGCGTAATCGGCCTTGAGGGCGAAACTCAGCGCCTCCAGATCATTCTCAACGAATTTGAGACATGCAAGCAAGATCTGCAACAATGCCTTGCTGATCGCGATAACAAAATCATGGAACTCCGAAGCACTGTTCTCGAGAACGAGCAAGCCACCGTCGATCTCAATGAAACGATTGATCGCAAGGAAGCATCGTTGAGTGCGCTTTCCGCAGAGGTTGAGACGCTTTTGTGCAGCAAGAATGAATTTATCGCTAGGGTGCAGGGAATGGAAGAGGAATTGGTTGCTGCGCGAACGGAGAATAGGCGTTTGACAGAAGGGCTTGCTAGTTCTCACAGAGCGGCAGAAACCCTCCAGGAGCGCATGGCGGAACTCATCCGCACCACAGAGGAGAGACAAGGAGAACTTGTTCAAGCCTTGAGTGTTGCACAGAGCGAAGCCGGACATGGCGCTGTGCTTGCTCAGGAGCTTCTCGTGATGAATGAGTCTACCCAGGAACTCGAGAAACAGCTCTCTAATGCTAGAAATACCGTCACGGTTCTCGGCACTGAGCTCAGGGAGACTGTTGAGCGTAACAGTCAGCTCGAGCTAACTTTAGACGGTTCGCGGAAGGAGGTTGAGGAATTGAAAGGCAGGATCACGTCCACCAAGCAGAGGGAAGCAGAATTGACGTCCAAACTGCTCGCCGCTGACGTGACAAGGCAGTCCCTGGAGGAAACTATCACGACCATGAAGAATGAATCACGAGCTGAACAAGTGAAGGCGCAGACGACCATTCTAGGGCTGCTCGAGAAGATTGACGGACTGCAAACTCTGCGCGATAACGAAGCGGAAAGTTTCAGAGGGAGAATTGGAGCTCTGGAAGGTGAAATCGAGGGTCTTCGTTTGATCATACAGAACGCGAACGATGCCCACAAAACCGCCCTCGCTGCATTCAACTCATGCAAAGAAGAGCTCGGGCATGCGCAGAGTGTGCTTACCGCGGAGCAGACCACCTGCAATGTGCTTCGGGTCGCTCTGACTGAAGCACAGGAGCAAGTCTCTAGGTTGATGTTAGCAAAGGCAGCCGACGAGTCGACTATAGCCACACTCAGGGCTGCCTATGAAAAGTGGAAGAAAATGCAGACGGAGTGTTTATCTGAGATGGAGAGTACAGTATGTTATCTCGTGATCCATCCGTCGTATATGAGATGCTGAGACAGTAACAAACAGCTTACTTCTGTGGAACCGACTTGATTGGCAGCGTCTCGTTATGGCATTGCCTGAGCTAATGATGTAGTCATACCTCAAGGAGGCGAAGGAGAAGATCTAGGTCAGTATGTGGAGACTCGTTACAGAAGATTTGGATTTGAGGATTTACTATGGATATACACTATTTGTCGTGATTTTGAGATTTACAGTCTGTTGCCACAAGGAACCAAAACAAGGTAATAATGAAAGAGTTGATTGGATGGTCTACGTCGGCGACGTATTTCAGGTGTTAACGATGACATCGGCTCCGGATAAGTAGATTTCAGTGGGAATGGCTTCTGCGTTCCCTGGAGCTGATCGTGGCAGACGAGGCATCGGTGTACCGGGGGAGTGTGAGTGACCGGCACAGCAAGTCGGATCATAGAAACGTAAATGGAACTGCCAAGGAAAGTGGCGGTGGGTAACGGTGGGTTGACAAAGGGCATGTTCCAGGAGTGGTGGTCGCAGCGTATGTAGTCACACGATAGACGCGCGCGATGGAACGCACTATGTCCATGGCTAGTGTTTGGAGCTAAGGCTATGGATACTGCAGCATTCACGTGCCAGAGTGCGGGGATTAAAGCCGAAAGATCTCTCCTACTTATTTGCCACTTGCCCGGTATTGCCATTGGATGAACTGCTGCACTACTACGCTACCATACACTCTCTAATCCTTTGTCGAATGCCATAGTCATGTCTGCTGCATTTCGCATCTCTCCAGCCCTCTGGGACAAGATCCATCACTTTGCAAGCTTTCCCCAGACCGGTGGTATGTATTGTCATTCAATAAGTCCCTCATCATCATCATCATCTTCTTCTTCTAC
Organism: Rhizopogon vesiculosus; assembly: GCA_001882365.1. NCBI lineage: Eukaryota > Fungi > Basidiomycota > Agaricomycetes > Boletales > Rhizopogonaceae > Rhizopogon > Rhizopogon vesiculosus. Next base: position 60,773 of record LVVM01003113.1, read on the forward strand.
AGTATCGTTGCAGCAGATGGTCCTCTTCGGTCAACACCCCAGTCAGGGAACTCTCCTCAAGGCCAGCCAGTTCCTTGCAGGTGACTCACCAACTCCTCATTTTCTTACTATCCACTCTAACTTCATCCAGAGGAGCTTCCCGTTCGTCTCGCACATCGTGTCAAAGAGCTTGACCAGCTTCCACACAATCTCAGCGACATGCCTTCCATACGAAAAGTCAAGAACTGGTATGCCCAATCTTTCGAGGTCCGTTTCCCTCTATTCTCTATCTCTCCTCCTCCTAACTTCCATCTTATCCAGGAACTCATCAACTTTCCTCCCGTACATCTACCCCCACACCTTCGCCAGCAGCTTTCAGCAACAAGCCAACACATATTCTTACCCGACAGTACCCCCAACCCAAGTCTTGCCGCACTCCAGGACCACGATCACCCTCTCTTCAGTTCTTCCCATCTTAACGGCAGCCCTAACGGCATCGGCAATATTAAGCTCAGGGTCCCTTTGGACCGCAGGTCCGTATCCCCTTGACCCCTGCGAACAAACGCATATCATACTTACCACTCAGTACAAGATACTATGCCAAGTCCTCCGTCATAGACTGGCCGCCTTCTGTTCTCGATTACAACGCCCGTTTCACTCGCATGCTCGACGCCATAAAACGCAGGCACGATCCAACTGTCACAACAGTTGCTCAGGGTGTGCTAGAATGGAAGCGCAGTCAGAATGCAAAGAACATAGGTCTTGATATGCAGGCCTGGCTTGACAGATTCTATATGAGTCGTATCGGTATCCGCTTTTTGATCGGCCAACGTGAGTTACTCTTGCTTGCTTTCGTGATCATGCCTTAACCACGTTCCCCAGACGTCGCACTAAACACACAGCAGCCACACAAAGACTATGTAGGCATCATTTGTACTAAAGCTGTACGTTGTTTTCCGTCGTAATACATCCAGGATCACTCATCATATTCCTAGAATGTCCACGACATTGTACAAGAAGCTATCGAGAACGCACGCTTCGTCTGCGAAGAACACTATGCCATGTTTAAAGGCCCCCCCGTCCAGCTCATCTGCCCTCCCAACCTCATCTTCCCCTACGTACCAGGCCATCTTTCTCATATCTGTTTCGAACTTCTCAAAAACTCCCTCCGAGCTGTCGTCGATCGCTTCGGGCCCGATGCACATGGCGAGAACCCATACCCGCCCATCAAGGTCATCGTCGTCGAGGGCAAGGAGGATATCACCATAAAAATCACCGACGAGGGTGGAGGAATCCCTCGCAGTGCCATCCCCCTCATTTGGACTTATATGTACACAACTATGACGGGGCAAAGCATCGACCAGGATTTCCAGGCGAGCGATTTCCAGGCCCCGATGGCAGGTTTCGGGTATGGACTACCATTATCGAGATTGGTGAGTGCGGTTTGTTCATGCACAAGGGGGTTCGTGCGCTGATGAGTATCGTAACAGTATGCGAGATATTTTGGGGGCGATTTGAGGCTGATATCGATGGAGGGTTATGGGACGGATGTGTACATCCATCTCAATAGGCTTTCGAGCAGTCGGGAGCCTCTTCCGTAGTGTGCTGCAAGCGCCTGGGTTTAGGATCTTATTGGCGTAGGAGCTGATCATATGGATTGATACTATATAACACACCGGCTCGTTGTGTTCACGGGACATGAGATCCCAGACGCGAGTTCATGACACACTTTATGACATTGTATCATTATGAGGTACATGTACCTTCCCAAAATTGAAACTCAAAATAAAAGAAAGGAAAAAGGAAAGAGAGAGGAAAAGAAAAGCCATATACAGTAGCAGCAGGGAGAGCAGAATGCGTCGCGTACAGATGTTTACATGTTGCGTGTTGTCGCGATAGCGATGCTAGGTCAGTAACGATGTGAGATGCGAGAAAACAGATGCGGAAGGCTGGGGTCGTAATGTTAATGTTCGTGTAGAGGACTTCATATAGCACTGACACACAACGGACGAATGAAAGGACCTTAGGTAGGTCCGTCCTCAGAGTGCCATGCTCGCTTGAGCGAAGACGGTGCGGGTATATGTATCGACGACAATGCAGAGGTCGTGTGGCCGCCCATGAGCGTCGTCCAGTCGGCGTCATCGGGTGGGTGGACTACCGACTGCTGTTGCTGCGGGTGTCGGCGTTGACGCTGCTGCTGCTGCTGGTACTGGTGTTGTTGATGTGGCTGCCGGTACCCCGGCCCACACACCTCAAGGGCATCCACCTCCTCACACAATCTCTGGTTCGCAAACCGCAACTGCTGCAGCTCATACTGCCAACTACTCCCCCGAGAAGTATCAAGCTCCTCGAACACGTCCTTGGCCTCGGAGTGCATCAGCGCGCTCGAGCTGTTTGAGGAACCGAGCATCGTAATTTGTATAACGAGCGGGTGAGGGGGTGTTGGGTTTGAGGTGGGCACTTGGGCTGGGGCTGGGGCGGGCGGGCGGTATACCACGAGCCGCACAGGCACGGTGCTACGATCTTTGCGCAACATCGTGCATATTATTGCAGTAGGCTCATCCTCTGTACCCTGACCCTGTCCACGTACCTGCGGCTCCTCTCCACTTGCATGCTGAATCGCCGCCTCGACCTGTCCTCGCTCCGCACCGACGACCATCGCGCACAATGTCTTGCCAATGATCTCACTTACGCTCCAACCAAGCACGTCACGTACGGTGGCGCTAGTGACAAGCACAGTTCCATCCGCGCTCACCATGCCCCATACCTCCTGCGCATCGCCGAGCCCGCCGGCCTGAGCAATCGCGCGCCAGCTAAGCGAGGGCATCCATTTGCTGCGACCGGAAAGGATGATGGCTTTACGGCCTTTGCCGGGCTCGACGTGGAGTCGTCCTCGGCATTCTATCCAGGCATATGCAGTGGACTTGGCGCGGGCGCGGAACAGGAGGTCGACTGTTTTGGGTAGGCTGGGTGGGGTGAGTGGGCTGGTGGCATTAGGGGAGGTAGTGTCGGTGCTTGTGGTGCCGGGTGTAATTGAGGACTCTTTAAGCTCGCGCATAAGCGGTACAAGGTCAGCGGGGTGGCAGTAGTCAGATATGCTCTTTCCGACGAGTTCTTCCGGCTCGTAGCCCAGCACAAGGCGAACACTCGGGGCGACGTAGAGAAAAGCACCTTTGAGACTGAGGACAACAATGAAATCAGGAGATTTTTCAAGAAGCAGCATGTGTAAGAGCTGATTGCCGTCGTGGGTGTCGGGCTTATCAGGGGTGAGAGAGGATGGGGGGATGTTGACGCTCGTTGAGAGGGGCACCGAGGAGGTGAATTTGGCATCTGTGATCAGGCTACGCAGGTCTTTGCTCAGTACGCTGTTAGATGGCAAGGGGAGCCGACCTCTGGCTGGGGGGCCGAGGGGGGTAGGCACCGATCCGTTTGCAGTCATGCTATAGTTCACGATGTAGCTCCCGTCACGAAGTTTCTGCAAGATCGCGTTCGGTTGTTCGGTGAGATCGACCTGGAAGCCAACGTGATAAACGACCTCATCCGCTTCTTCCGGGCGGTTGGATACGCCGCCCCTGATGGGGATGACAGTGGCGAGATTGATGAAGGCCTGTCCGCCTTTGCGATAGTTGATGATGGTGGTTTGACACTCCTTGTCAGCTGCGAGGGCTTTTTTCAAGTGTGCCACGGCATCTGGGGCAACGAAACGACGCTCCTCGCCCTTTTGTACGTTTCCATCTGGAGATTGCAGGAAGCGGCAATTGCGACCGAGAACCTCATGCTCCTCGTATCCTGTGAGGTGGTAGAAGGATGGAGATGCATAGATGATAGGACAGTCGTGACGACGGACATCGGCAACTGTGAAGGAGCAGGAACTATCGACTGGACCGAGGACGATATTCGGATGTGGGCGGGAGACAACTCTAGATAGGATGGAGAGAAGGTCGAATCCTGAGGAGGAGTAGACAGGAAGACCGAGATGGGATGGTGAGTTGGCTGTGGGGTTGAAGTTGAGGATATCTGCAGCAGAGAAGGAGGAGGGTGCTCGGATGGGGGGAGGTGGGGGTGCTGCAGGAGGAGGACTTAGATGAGAAGAGTAGTCGACCTGGTGGTATGGTATCGAGTGAGGAACAGTGTAGGAATTATTATAACAGCTGCTGGACTGGGGAGTGGTGGTAGAACGAGAAGACCCCTCCACGCTGAGGCCTGAGTGGTTTCTGGAATGAGAAGAATGAAAACTGAATAAAAATGAGCAAGGTGAGATATCAAAGGAGTTGGATTAAACTGACGGAGCAAAACCGTTATTCGCAAACCAAGATGAAGCGAATGAACCTGGACTATCAAGAAGACCTGCAGGTAGAACCTCTGCACCACCACCTGGGGCTAAGATTGGAGGACCATTGTACATGAACTGGGGTATCTGAAACTGAATGTCATTCGAGTATGGATGGCCATCGACACTGTAGCGACCATCGGAGTAATCGCCGTAGGGATTAGAGTACTGCTGGCTGCGTTGCTGTTGCTCGTCGTCTGCTTGCAAATAACGCTCAAAAGGCATGTTGTGTGCTGGTGGCGACCTAGATCATGCAAGAGGGGAGAATAGAAGTTAGAACTGAGTAAAGTAGATTTTTGCGGTTGAAATGGGATAGAGTAGAAAGAGTCGAAGCCCACTCTGGAGCTGGAGCATGTAAGTAGCGCGAAACTTCACGTTACCCTGACGTTATAAGAAAAGCCTGCCGGCTGGCCGCCGTATGTTCAATTTATTTATCTACAATTTATTTACCTCGTGGACATGGAACACCACCTCTCCACCTCATTTTTCAAATATTCAGAACATTCGCAGCCAACATACAACAAAATCAACCATAGCACTTTTTGCGCCAGGTACTCGGTGTGAGAGCACAACACGTCCATGAGACATACTCCAACGGGCCCCTAGCGCATAAACTGTACATTAAGCTCCATTTTAAAAATATAGGTGAACTCATCCACATGTGACATATCCTTCAAGGGAAACCGCGGGGAGACTAATACACAGCCACTAGCTCTGTCACATGATACACTCTTCTTGCACTCGACCACTAGAGATGCTCACTCGGGCAGCTCGTCATATAAGCACACTCAATTACAATCGTTTCCTCCATTCATCAGCCCATTTCCGCAGTCAATTGTTTGACCCATCAAGTGTCGAACGCGTTTCGGAGCATGTCGACGTCTGCATCGTCGGCGCTGGCCCAGCTGGCCTCAGTGCCGCCATTCGGCTAAAGCAGTTGGAACAAAAAACCGGAAAAGAATTCAGGGTCATTGTGCTCGAAAAGGGCCCCGAAGTGGGTGCGTACACTGAGCACTCAACACTCCCCCTTCACTGTAACTCCCCTTAGGCTCCCATATTCTCTCCGGAGCTGTCATTGAACCTCGAGCACTTGATGAGCTCTTACCGGATTGGTCTCTCCGGGATAACCACCCACTCACTCAGTCTGCAACTTCCTCTCGCATGCGTTTCCTCACCAAGTCGTTCTCGATACCTATGCCTCATCCCCCCCAGATGTCAAACCAAGGCAACTACATCGTATCACTCTCTCGCTTCACTGCCTGGCTTGGAAGCATAGCGGAGGAGATGGGTGTTGAGGTCTATCCCGGGTTTGCAGGCGCGGGTTTGGTCTACGCAGATGATGGGAGTGTCGCTGGTGTCAGGACGAATGAAGTCGGTCTGGACAAGCAAGGATCCATGAAGGAGTCTTTTGAGCCGGGCATGGAGTTTCGCGCCAAGGTCACCCTAATTGCCGAAGGAGCACACGGTTCCATCGCCAAGGAACTCATCCAAAAGTTTGATCTTCGCAGAAATTCTGATCCACAAACGTATGGCATCGGCCTCAAGGAAGTCTGGCGCGTAGATCCGTCACAATATCGACCTGGAGAAGTCATTCATACCATGGGCTGGCCTCTTGACTTCAAGACGTACGGCGGTGGCTGGATTTATCACATGGCCGATGGGCTCGTCAGCCTCGGCCTTGTCATTGGACTCGACTATGCCAACCCATATTTGAGTCCCTATAAAGAACTTCAGGTATGCCCTTGTCCATTACAGTACGCTCGCTTCTGATATCCCATTCAAGCGCATGAAACACCATCCATATTTCGCACAGCTCCTTTCTGGGAACTCCACAAGGTTGGCGTATGGTGGGCGTTCGCTCAACGAAGGTGGCCTTCAATCTGTCCCACAGCTCTACTTCCCTGGTGGTGCTTTAGTTGGTTGCTCAGCTGGCTTCGTCAACATCGCCAAAATCAAAGGAACTCATAATGCCATGAAGAGCGGTATGCTGGCAGCCGAAGCAGCCGCTGATGTTTTATCTCAGGGTTCTAGTAATGGACCCGCGGACATGTCACATTACGAAACCGCCCTGAAGAATAGTTGGATTTGGTCAGACCTCAGCGAGGTTCGCAACTTGCGGGAAAGCTTTCACACCCCGCTCGGCATTTGGGGGGGTATCATATACTCTGGAATTGATTCTCTCTTCCTTAGAGGCCGCACTCCATGGACGTTTCACAATCGAAAGAAACTGACCGACGCACAACACACTCAACCCGCGTACCGATTCAGCCCTATCAACTACCCTCCCCCTCAGCCCCCGCTGTCAACAGATTTGCTGACTTCTTTGACTTTAACCGGTACGAACCACGCAGAGGACCAGCCCGTGCATCTTCGTGTGCGCAAAAACGATGTTGAAGATATCAACTTGCGGAAGCTGCACGTACAGCGGAATGTGAGCGAATACGCTGGGTTGCTGCAACGGGCTTGCCCAGCCGGCGTTTATGAATACATCGAAGACGAGATGGCAACTGATGGCTGGAATGGACACAAACTAGTCATCAACTCACAGGTGCATTTCATTCTCTAACCATTGCACCATGTCTTATATTGGTCTTTGCAGAACTGTATCCACTGCAAATTATGTGATATAAAGGTTCCCACACAGGATATCACATGGACAGTTCCTGAAGGAGGTGGAGGTCCAAAGTACAGTGAGTAGTTTTTTTTTGGTAATTATTGCCGCCACGATCTCATCTTGTTCTCATCACTCAGCCATTACTTGACGATATAATGTATTTAGTAGTTTACCATGCCATATAGTTGGCTGGCACTATATAAAGGCTCTGGTGGAATGGCAAAACTTACCTCGAGTAGAGATGCGATCTCCTCAGTGAGTGATGCTTCTCTCACTTCAGGGTTTTCTTTATCCGGTCCTAAGACTGGATGAGGATAGTGCAGGGCTTACCAACTACGTTTGTCCTCTCATTACTTGGGATATGACATTACAACTGAATAAGTCTCCGAATGAATTACTCTTTGGCAACTTATTCACCAATAATACCTCGTGCAGATCTCGGATTCTCAAGGTAACAATATTAATCCTACTCCGTCATCAGTGGCTTCATGGACTGCACTTGACTAAACGGTTTGATATTAATCCGGTATGAACTAGGCCCCTTCCTCTTCGTCCTCATCACCAGACACTTCTGCATTCTCTTGGCCTGCCTTGGCCATAAGCTGTGCAAGATCCTGCTCTTCTGTTTCGGAGACGGCTTTTGGCTGATAAAAGAATGAGAACACAGGGGAAGTGTAATGGATGATCTCGCTGCACCTTCATCTTTACAACTAAATTTCCACCTTGGGCCTCAATAGCGGCATGAATTGACTCGATCGCGCGTTCCAGACGATCGACAGCAGCGTACTGAAAACTCTTAGAAAGCTACATGGGCTAGAACGATAGAGACAGACCTTGTCTGTTGCGTTTGTGCTGAGAACGTATAGCGGAGGAGCTACAAGCTTGGCTTTAATCGGCACCGTCTCGTTGCTTTCTGCTTCACCCGCTCTCAGAGCCTTCTTGATGGCATCGATACCAGCAGGGGTGTAGCACGTGAGCTCAATATCAGCACGCAGCTTAATAGGCTGGGGGGTCAATCGTCGTGCGATCGTGCCCATAAGAATGGAGATGGCTGCTGGTGATACAGGGTTTGAAAGGGATGAAAATACTGTTTCTTGCTCACTGATCTCGTTGAGCTCTCGCAGAAGGGAAAAAAAGCGTACTAAGACGCACGTTAAAGCAAGCTTGAATGCATCATATGGATGGCCATATTTGAGACCAAGCGGCCAGGCCACTTGTTCATACAATTTTTCCAACCGTTCTTCCTCGCTCGACCCATCATGCGGCGGCGCAGCGGCTTCCTCAGCAGCCACG
>LVVM01003113.1:69141-80613 GCA_001882365.1 Rhizopogon vesiculosus
TCCTTCTTCGCCGCGCGCCTTGACTTCTTTGTCTCCTTCTCCACCGCTTCTTCCTCGGGGGAAATAGCAGCGTCTGCATCCATCGATGGCAGCTTCGATGCGACATGCCGCATGATAGATGCGACGGCTTTCGATTTCATGTACCGTTCTTCGCATTTGATGATGTCTTCGGGGGAGACACGACGTTTTGATAGATCGATGTAGCCTGTATTCGGGGACTGTGGTAGGCTTATTAAGAACAACTAGGATGTAAGATCGGCACACCTTTTTCCCTATCCACACGAAGTACCACCACGACTTCGTTACGGCCTACACGGATGAGCTTTTGTATTGATCGGATACGTCTGCGGGAGAGCTCTGAGAGGAGAATCATTCCCTCAATATTGTCGTATTCGAGCTTGTTTTATACATTAGCATCGCCAATGAAGAGGTAAGGGTGTACGTTGCGCACCAGCTTGACATATGCACCCATTTCCGCAATCTGGCGGACTTGCACCATGACGAGCTCGTCAACTTCTGGAAATCTTTGCTCATAATACCTCATGGCGAAAATGGGCAGTGGAGGGCAACTTTTCAAGAAATGTAGCTGGCGCTGTGGGCCACTATATGTAGAGCTGACTCGTATAGCCGATAGTTTTGAGATTATCGCAATTTCCAAAAAAAGTCACGGCGTTAACCCTAACCCTATCCACCACACGTGTTTCTCGTGCGACGTACTTACTTGAAGTCAACTTTTGTGCTCATCGCTGTCCCCCATCGTTTGCTCGTCGTGTTCTGTTCACCGTTGCTGGCAATGGCGTTGTCTACTGTTAGTTTGACGCCATCATACACCGTCCAGGAAGCCACACGACAGTCCACTCAAACCTGGAAGAATGATCTCACTAACCTATTCCGTCAGGCAAAGGATCGATTTGCAGATGTCGTTTGGGAACTTCACTCAGACGATAATCACGACGACCACGATGAAGTTTGGGGTCACAAAGGTGCTTATACTACAGCCTGCTCGTTGTCTGCGCTAATAAGGTCTAGCTATCGTGTATGCGCGCGCCCCACCTTCTTTCCAGCAACGCTATTTTCAATTCCGCCCACCTCCCATTGCTTCCCCGACCCCCTACTCTGCAAGTCCTTCTCCGGCGCCAGCACAGTCTGCCATGTCTTTGAGTCTCACTCTGGACTACGCTCAGACATCCCGTTCACCATCACCATACCGTTCATCATCCCCTTCACCCTCCACCAACCTCAATGCCATCATGCGTATACCTGCCATTAGTAGCACAGTGCTCTTTTCAAATGAACTGGAATACCTGTACACAGGCGAGGGACTTGGCGAAGCATTTGAATTCCTTTTTGACACCTCTGAGTCGCGCGAGCTCGTTGATGCGGAAGAGAACCGTGTTGACAAGCTGCGCAAAGACCTCGTGTTCATGTGGAGATCTCGTCTTTATTCTGACGTGCGCATTGCCCTATCTGGTACCTTTTCCTCGACAAATCACGAGCCAGCGACTGCTATTTTTTCTTCTCACCGTTTCATCCTTGTGTCGCGCTCTCCTTACTTCCACGCACAGCTACTGAACTGGGCCCAACCAGCAAAGCCTGGGGAACCAATCACAGTCACACTCCCCTCCCCTCCGTTTACCCCTGCCTCTCTCCACTTTACGCTGGGCTACATCTACACAGGAACCCTTGCGTTCTCCCACCGGACGTATGACCTAGACACCGCATTCGCTATCCTTAAGTCCGCGACGTACCTGTCTTTGGATGGGTTGGTAGCTGAAATTCAAGCCCGGATCGTGTATGAGATGCTTCACGGGCTATTCCATGCATCTCTGGAGTTCAATGAGTACGAGCGGATTACAAGCTCCAAGTGGGGCACTGGGGGTTGCCGTTGCCGACAGTGTGCACGACGAGCACCACGTGTTCTCGAATTCGCGCTTGCAGACGATGTCAAGAACACATATTTGGAAAGGGGTGCTCGACGGGCGCTGGTAGGCCTGTTTGGGGAAGGTTGGTGCATCTCCGAGTTCGCATCCCTTCCGCCGAAGATCCGAGAAAATCTGCTCAAGGGTTTGGCGAAGCGGACGACGCCGCTGAACGTGTTTCCCCTGTTGTTTGCCGCGCAGCACGCGATGAAGAAGCTTGATTCTGTCATCGATGCCTGGGCGGACACGTCGCGTGAGATGGTGCTGCAGGCGCGGAAGGCAATTGACGAGTGTCTTGTGAGCCAGAGCGCCGAGTGCTTCGACCAGGAAGACTGGCTCCAGATCATGGAGGCAGATGGGGTGAGGTTTGAGGATGGCGAGCGAGTTGCCTGGGTAATGGAAGCAATCAAGCGTGGAATGGTTGAGAAACACGCTGGAATGATGTATCAGGTGAAGACTGATGTGATGTCAACTATGCGTGATGCTGATATTTGCGTAGAGCCTTGTGAATATCCTCCTGCGACCACACCCCACAGACGAAGACGCCGCTATGCTCTCCGCTACATCGCACATCCGCGTGCAAGTCGACGACGCGCGCGCAGATCTTATTCGGTACATCCGAAAGCGTTGGATGGGCACGCGTCAGCAAGGCGGTTTTGATGGCCTCGAGGGCTGGGCAATCAAAGAGATCTCTCAGGGTATGATTTTACGTGCCTGGCTTATTTTACCCTCTGACGCTAGAACGTCTGAATTTTTATCAGAACTGGAAGTCTCAGTTGATGACCTTGTATCACCTGCTCAGCCCTCCAATCCCAGGCGCACCGCCTTCCGAAAGTCTTCTGCAGCCGCAGACGCGGAGTCTGATACACTTAGTGTGCACTCGTTGCGCGCGTCTGTGCTCAGCCGTAACATCAACGGTCCTCACAAGCACGCCCGAGAGGCCACTACCACCTCATCTGCTGCAAGCGTGCGCACCGTCGGGCGTTCGTCTCCACGCGTGCCTACAACTCCCAAGTCTAATGATGTACGCCCAGACTCCAAGCTCACGCCTGACTCGCAGAGTATTACCTCGGTGCGATCAAGTGCAACGGATAAAGCTATACAACCCTCCAGTCCTTCGCCAAATGGGACGAAACCCACATTAAGTAAGCTCATCACGTCTTCCTCGCCCTCTCCAAAGCCAAAATCCATTGCACCCTCGGTGCGTTCACGTGTTTCCACTATTCGTTCGTCTGCGCCAAAGTCCACGCTCCGTATTCCATCCACTTCCCGCCCGAACTCAAGTTTATCAAGTGCAATAAGCGACGCCACGTTTAGGACTGCTGCCTCTGAAATGGTCACACCTACCTCTGCCACACGCTCAAGGAAGGCGTCTGGAGGATCCACTATTTCCAATGTGAGCACGAGGACTGTAGGGACGAGCAGAGGTGCTACTGCGAGACAAAGATTATCATCTGGTGTGTCCACGTCAACCGTATCGACAACGGCAACAACGACGGCTGTCGCCCCACGAACCTCCGCCCGCCGTTTAGCAGCCGAATCCACCAAGCCCATGCCCACCAAGCGTACACCGGCCAAATCCACCACTCCCTCACCAAGACAGCCGTTTCACAGGGTCGCCCCTGAGAAACATCATCACCCTCAAAAATCCCTTCGCATTACGCTTAGCGACCTCGACAAGGGAAAGGATCGCGAGATGAACAGCCCGGATGATGATGACCGTGGCTCCCCGAAGCCGGATGATGCCTCTCCTGATTCAGATTCTCCTCATGCACTCACACATCGTAGGTCATCAGACACTATCACCACAAGCGTGCGGACTCCCGAGCAATCAACTACCTCCCTGGTGGAGGCGGAGGTTGTGGTTCAGCTTCGCGGCGCGACGCTCGAGATTGGCATCCCGTGCATAGTATCATCGAAGCGCAAGCGCTTCAAGGCCTTTGCACGGTACATTGGCGAAGTCGAAGGCGAGCTTGGACCCTGGGTCGGCATTGAAGTGCCACTGGAAGCCTGGGTTGGTGACCCTTCGGATGGCCGTCAGTGGAATGATGGGTCGTGGGGTGGTGTCCGCTACTTCGATATAGGAAGTAGTGGATCGGAGTGGGAGTTTGGCGCAGACGATCATCAGACTCAGAGACGGCGGAAGATGGACTGGATGAACGGGTCAGGGAGAGATATTCGTGGGCTGAAACGAGAAGGAGATCAGTTGACTGTAGGAATTGACCGTACGAAGCGGATGCGAAGCTCATCACCGGCAGCTTCAGATGTGTCGATGTCAGAGTCTAGGGGACTGTTTGTCCGGCCACAGCAAGTCCTATATGTCGTGGATGCCGTTGGGGCTGATCTCTGATGAAAAATGGATGAGAGGACGTGACCAGAGACAGTTAGTTTTCTTCTTTTCTCCTGGTTATTGCTTTGCTTTCAAGTCGTATTGTTTTGATTTGGCCCTTCGCTCTTTTGCATTTCAACCACGATCCTTGCATTGATATACCAGACAACCACGCTCTCTCACGCGATTCCCTCTTCGTTGCATACATTACTGATGACAATATACTAACTTTGACCACTAGTAGGTAGGGGGGATGTCTCTTGGAGTTTTCGCATAATGTTTTCAGCAGACTTGAAGAACCTAGCCTTCAGTTGCCTTACCTTGAATCACTTTGCCTTATCATAGATTCCCTCAACTCCTTAGGTATTCCTGGGGTTTCATATTCCAGTCTGCTACAACAAAGACCTGGGTGTCCAGCTTAAACTCGAGATTCGGCAGCAAGATCTGGCAATGATGAGGTCTTTCCACTTCAGTGGAGTACTTCAATCGGCTTTGTGCAAGCTCGGGAAATAATCATTGAGGCTGGCTCATGATAAAGGCAACGCCTGTGCTCCAAATATCTACTCTCTGTGATGCATGTATTGTCCATGTAAGAATAAATAAGAAACTAACAGAACAAGGATAGAAAGAAACTTATTCGAAAGAAGGCGGGAAGATGGTGTACTAGATATGCTCGGAGTATCGCCCCCACCCTCAGCTGTTTATCCCCCCTACATAATCACGCACTCCTTGTCCTCCAATTTTGCACCCTGGATTCCCATCTCCGCAAATGTTGTGGGTGGTTTCGGGCCAGACGGACGCGCAGCCTGGGGGCTCGGCGCTCTATCTGGACCTCCCGGCGGTCCTTGTGGCGGTCCCTGTGGTGACGGCCCAGAACCTTGCCTCTGTCCAGGTGGTCGACCAGCTGGACGGGCATACGCTGGCTGAGACTGCTGCGGTGGCGATTGTTGGCGTGATGGTGGTACACTCCCAGACCCAGGATCGACAAGTGTGTAGCGGTGTTGACCAGTGAACTGCCTATGTCCTTGTTGTTGTTGTTGGGGTATATTAGAGGGTGATGATCCATCAATGACTACTGCCGGCTGTGCGTGGCCTTGTGGCGGAGGGTGCTGTTGAGGTGACCGCGCAGTCGAGCTCCTCCTCGCCATCTCCATTACTTGTTTCTCATCTTCTGCACTCATACGAGACTGGACGCTGGAACGTTCTCGGGCTTGAGTGCGCTTGCGCACGAGCTTGGCTTCGGTGATCGTGTCGTGTTCTTGTCGTGAAAGAGCTTGGGGAACTATTTGATTGAGCGCTTCAATACGTTCGAGAGCGTCTGTGTTTCCGTGTTCGGAGGCCTGCAACCTCATGAGTGACGAGACATGAGCATAAAAAGAAGGAACATACAAGGGTGTACCACCTCATTGCCTCCTGGATGTCCTTTTCGCCACCTACACCGACCTCTTTATAATATCCCATAGCAAACTCTGCACTTGGGAGTCCCCGCCTCGCCGCCTTCTCAGCAAACGTGAATGCGAGGCCTTCGTCCTTGTCAAATGCGCCTTCTGCACCACACAAGAACCACTTGCTGAGCGCCATGTCTGCCTCCACCTCGCCTTGCTGGCTCGCGAGAGAGTAGTACTGGACGCTGAGGAGGGCGTCAAAGGGAAAGGGTGGGCTGGCGAACTCGTAGGCGTGCCCGAGCTTGTATTGCGCGGGTGCGAAGCCGAGGTAGGCAGCGCGCTCGAGGTGGCGACGAGCCTCTGATTGAGCGATGGGGGCTTGTGGCAAAAGAGAGGGAGGTAAGGAAGCCGGGGAAAATTCGCCAAGGAGGAGGAGGGCATAGACATATGCGGGTTGAGGAGTGGTGGTAGTTGCAAGGGTTGCTGCGCGCTGCAAAAAGGGCAGGGCTGCAGCGGGATTGGGAGGGAGACCAAGCTGCCCTAGTAAGTGGGCCATTCCCATGCGCTGGGGGGAGGGTGAGTCAGACTCATGATAAAAAGAGGAATGAGGACACAGACATAAACGCAACTCTCTACTCCCAACTTGGCACCTCTCTCAAAACAGTCCTTGGCATGGACGGCATCGTTGAAGTTTTCATAATCACGTCCCAGGCGGAACCAGGCAGCGGCGAACCCCGCACGTGCAGCAGCTTCAAAATCGCGGAAGGCCTGGCGAGGATTGTGTGGGATGCGATCCGGATAGGCACCACTCGCTTCCAAGGTAGCACGGAGGTACAGTGCTTCAGCGGCGTGTAGCGGGAGTGGGTTCTGGTTGGTGGAGGAAAGCTGTTGGATGAGAGGGACTGCAGTGGATGCAAGGCGTTGTAGTTGTGGGTCTGCAATGCTGACGGGTCCTGCCGGTATGTCGGTTGAACTAGGTTGTTGGGTGCGGTCGATGAGGAGAAGAACGTCACGGGCCCATGCAAGCTTGAGGGCGGGATCATGGGCAGGCTGTTGGATGGTGGGAAGGGCTGTAGAAAGACTTTGTATAGTGGGAAGAGGGGCAGTGAGACTCGGTACAGCGCTTTGTGCACGTGGAGGGGGCTGGTGCTGCATGGGTGGCTGAGGAGGGCGGGGGGAGTGTGGTGGGTACTGGGGCTGCTGGGGAGGAGGGTGACTCAGGGTGTGGGGTGGAGGAAGAGGGCGGGGAGATGCGGGGAGAGGAGCAGTAGCTTGGTTGGGTGGATTCCACGGGTTCCAGGGGGTGTTACTATTCGGAGGGGGTTGAAAGGAGGAGCGAGGACCTTGAGGAGGGGTAAAACCTGGATTTGGGTTGTAATTTGGACGAAGAGACTGGAAATTTTGGTTCAAGTGTGGGGGGTAAGCAGAAGCAGACTGGTCGAGGGAGCGGGCCATCTTTGTATGTAATAAAAGGAAGGGGACACGTTAGCGGGGTGACTAGTGAAGAGTTGAAGTAAGATCGCGCACATTAGAAGGTAGATCTGGGTCAAGGCGATGTGGACGAGGTGCGGGTAAGGGTGACTTGGACTGATCGCGTTGTTGAGAGATGTACTCAGGAGGGAGAGGGGGGAGAGGTGGTGGAACTGCAGGGGTGTGTGGATGATACCCTGCAGGGAGAGGGGGGAGTACTGGAGGTGCTGACATTAAAGCAAGCTCGGTGCTGCGCGCGTTGCCCTCCACCCTGACCGTTCTTTATTTAGGCCATCATATCAGTTTCACCAGACATGAGTATTATGTCAGCCAAGGTAGCGTAAATACGGGGTTCTGTTCGGTTCCCGGCTTCTGCCGCGAAGCAACGACCACTAGCTCGTCGAGCACCACGACCAGCTCAACATGAGCGCACCAGGTCCTACTACCATGAAGACCTTTAAAAAGCGTTTCTATACTGTCCTTCCTCGCTCATCATCTCCTTCCACTTCCTCTATCTCCCGTGTACGCTCCACTTCAGCACCTTCTGCTCGTTCCCTCTACACTGCACCATCAAGTCCCCTTGCCTTTTTTGACACCCCACCTCCACCCCAACCACAACCCAGCAAACCCCACGTCCTTTCTACCTCCCGTCTTCCTGCAAAGGCCGAGGGCGAGGGCTCCTCCCATCACTCCCAGGGCCAGCCACCCTTCTTGGCCCTTACATCCCCACAAGCCAACTCTAACCCCCCTCCCCACACTCCTCCATCACACCAGTCCTCCTCCTTCTTTCCTTATTCCCCCTTCGTAACAATACCATTCTACAATATCGCCCTTTCAGATGCTCACACCGACTCCCATCCACGAGAAAAGAAACATAGGGTTCGGTACCACCTCGACGTCGGAGCGTATGGCATACCGAAGAAGGCCAAAGGTCAGGTCTCAGGCAGAGGAATAGGCACTGGTAACGCCAATGGTTGGTTGAAAATGGACGCGCAGCACCAGAAAGAGGATCTCAGTCTAGCTGTCCAAGTTGGCGAGGATGCTTACTTTATCCAGGAGAATGCTATGGGTGTAGCAGATGGTGTTGGTGGTTGGTCACGAGCCAAGACACCTGGTATGTTCAATTCAAAGCAACCTCCTCGATTCTGATCACTTCTTCCAGACACCACTTCATCCAAGTACACCTCCACAGACCCCTCGCCTAGTGCATTATTCGCCCGCCGATTAATGCACCATTGTTCAGTAGAGGCCCTACAAGCCGAGGCATCATCATCATCCCGTCGCCGGGATCCATCACCATCTCGGTCTACATCCCCGCACCGCCATCCGGGCTCTACGGCCCTCAAATCGGCTCGGCTTTGGAACGCCGAGATCGACGAACTTCATGAAGAGTTCGAAGATTCATTGGAGGATCTTGAAGACGGACTGGACGTCCTAATGATCCTAGAACGCGCGTATGAGAGAACCCTCAACGCTCATGTCATTCCAGAGCCTCCTTGTCCGCTTATGAAGGCGGCCTTATCATCACCACTCGCATCCATACCCGAGGACGCGCTGCTCACCACCTCCCCTAAATCCCCGCAGTCGACCCCACACATACCAGAACCTCTGCCTCCGAAGATGATCCCACTGATGACAGGTTCTTCCACCGCCCTTGTTGCAGTCCTTCAACACTCTCCCAGTACTCCTCCAACCGCCTCCTCCCAACCCCGCCCATTTATTTTTCAAAACCCCCCAGACATAACCTCGCGCGAGGAGACCCACGACGCGGTGCTTAAGATTGCACACCTTGGTGACTGCATGGGTATGCTGGTGCGAGATGAGAAAATTGCTTGGCGCAGTGAAGAGATGTGGCGGGCCTTCAACACCCCCGTGCAGCTCGGTCCCGCATCCTCTGCGCGGCCCCGAGATGCACAAATACTCAGCCTCCCGGTTCAGGCGGATGATATCCTCATTCTAGCGTCTGATGGACTGTCTGATAACCTGTGGGATTACGAGGTCCTTGACGAAGTGGTACGCTTTAAGCGCTCTTTCCTGAAGGGTGACGGGGATGGAAGCGGTGAGGGTCTGCTTGGCCGTCGAACGCTAGCTGGGATGTTGAGCGAAGCACTGTGTTCACGGGCGCGGCGCGTGAGCGAGAGAAGAGGGTGGGGCCTTGAAGACGGCGTGTTTGATATGAAGGATGAGGTGCCGTTTGCCTGTCGTGCAAGGGAGGTAGGGAAACCGTTCAGAGGTGGTAAAATAGATGGTGCGTTTATCAAATTCGTGCGGTTGCATGGTATTGAAGTTACTCGCAGATATTTCGGTATTGGTAGCTGTCATTTCACCCGCTACTGACGTTGACCGGGGCTCATTATAAGCACCGGGCTCTCCAGATTTTTCCTTGGGTTTCGACACTCAGTACTCATTGCTAGCGCATAGTGTTCATTTATGTATAACATTGTGTACCTTTGTTCAGACGACAAACGACAACATGTTAGAATTTTGCATCCCTAATCGTAGTTCGAACCCGATTCACCCATGATTCACTACTCTCAAATCGGTCAAGAATTGACAACTGTCCCTATTCGAGTCCGACAATTTTTGATCAAAGTAGATCGCATTTGATTTCCTTTACCAACCGCGACGGCGATGTCACAACCCATTGGTACGAGAAAGACGCTCATCCTCGCGTAAATATTAGTATTAACCGTGCACAACAGCTCTTTTGTCGGTCTACGACAAGACCGATCTCCTCGATCTCGCACAGGGTCTTTATGGTGCTGGAGTTCGTCTCCTTGGTTCGGGAGGAACCGCAAAGAAGATCAGGGAAGCTGGGATACCCATCCAGTGAGTGCTGCCTCATCTATTACTTTTCCTCGTTGAGCTAGGATGTAGGGATGTCTCCGAGATCACCAAGGCCCCAGAGATGCTGGGGGGTAGGGTGAAAACTCTCCATCCTGCCGTCCATGGTGGTAAGCATTCACTACACTACCTCATCGCGCCTTAGTGACTAATTTACAACACAACGCAAGGCATCCTCGCGCGTGCCATCCCTTCCGACGAAGAAGATCTCAAAGCCCAATTCATATCCCCCATCTCCATCGTCGTGTGCAACCTCTACCCCTTCACGTCCACCATCTCCAAGCCAGGTTGCACGCTCGCAGATGCAGTGGAGGAGATCGACATCGGAGGCGTCACCCTACTGCGCGCGGCAGCTAAGAACCACGAGCGCGTCTCCGTCCTCTCAGACCCTACGGACTACCGCGCCTTCTTAGAGGCTTTCCAGCAGGGCCAAGGAGACGTCGGGAAGGCGTTAAGGAGCAAGCTTGCCTTGAAGGCATTCGAGATGACTGCAAAGTACGACGAAGCGATCAGCGGGTATTTCCGCGAGCAGTACGCGTCGACGCCTGAGAGCGGATCTGTCCAGCGCATGGTGCTCAGATATGGCGCTAACCCTCACCAGAAACCAGCGCAGACGTTTGTGACGGAGGGCGAATTGCCGTTCAAGGGTGCGTTTTGATTATTTTTCTTTCTTTGATCTCTCATTATATTTCGGACTGACTTTTTCTTGGGATCACGCAGTTCTGAGCGGGTCCCCGGGTTACATCAACCTGCTGGACGCCCTCAATTCGTATGCGCTCGTCAAGGAACTTCAAGAGGCTTTGAACCTCCCTGCTGCAGCTTCGTTCAAACACGTCTCTCCTGCTGGCGCAGCTGTTGGTTTGGAACTTGACGATTTGGAGAAGCAGGTATATGGCGTCGAGGACCTCAAAGAGCCCCTGACGCCTTTGGCATGCGCCTACGCCCGCGCTCGAGGTACGTCGTTTTGATTGAGGTATGATAGTGCGACTGATAGATTCTGTTTTATTTTAGGTGCCGATCGCATGTCGTCCTTTGGAGACTTTATCGCGCTCTCTGCGCCTTGCGATCTCGCCACTGCACGCATTATCTCCCGAGAAGTCTCAGACGGCATTATTGCGCCTGGGTACAGCCCTGAGGCACTAGAGGTGCTCAAAAAGAAGAAAGCAGGAAAGTACTGCGTTCTAGAGGTACGTTCACTCGATCAGCGCAACCTTGTACTGCGTTTTTTGCTGATGTGTACAAATAGATGGATCCGTCGTACACGCCTGCAGAGGTGGAGACTCGCCAAGTATATGGCGTCAGCCTCCAGCAGCGCAGGAACGACGTTAAAATTGACACCACGCTCTTTAAAAACGCTGTCACCAAGAACAAACACGTATGTCTGCTCCTTTCCTGACTTAAGTCACAATCATAATTGCCTCCCTAGCTTCCACAACAAGCACTGACTGACCTCATCGTCGCTACCCTGGCAGTCAAGTACACGCAGTCTAACAGCGTCTCGTACGCTAAAAACGGGGCTATCGTC
>LVVM01003127.1:0-12599 GCA_001882365.1 Rhizopogon vesiculosus
CAAATTCTAACTTGCGTAAATAATGGTGCTCGAACAGACTCTAAAGTTAAAGTTGAACATTGACAAAGTTGAACGCCCGCCACTCTCAAATTTTAGTTATGTAAGCGTTGCCTAATACAGAAGGAACGACTACTTATCTTCATCTGCCCACAGGAGACTACATAGTACCTCAATAACCCGTTCCACCGCCACGGATTACACCATCTACAAGTAAGCAACGCAGCACCGTCTTGACTGATATGGTTCCAATCAGTTACTTGAATGTGTTCATTAGCGCGCGCAGCAGTCGGAGTTTCGTTCCCACTTCCTAGATTGAGTGTATCAAGCTTTGTCGAATCGTCGGTGACCTACTGTTCTTAATCATGGCATGCTGAAATAATAGCTGACCTTAAAAACATAGGTTCTAATTAACCGATGCTTGATGCTTGCACATCCTTTCGCAAAAAAACCATGGGAGTGTGATGAAACTACCGGATGAAACACGCGGCAGTGTCAATCATGATTGATACATCAATTAGGGATTCATCAATACTTCGATCATTTCACTGCCCGATGGTTTTATATACTTATCTCGCAGAAAGTTTAATGACCCCGGTCTACCAGTCTACAGCATATCTCAAAAGCGCTAAATAGTGGTGTATCTAGTATCTGTATGAATATGATTGATCTGCGTTCACCAAATTCCTCACCCACTCATACCAATCCCTCGAATATGACCGTAGTCTCAAATGATCCGAGTTGTTAGCCGTCAATCAGCGCGAATCGTGGAGTGAGCTATTTTACAGGTTCGTGGAGAGCAATCATTGTCACTCGATCGTTGATGGTTGTTTCGCAGTGTCATCGATCATTGTGGTATCATACGATTGGGGTACGTAGGAAATCACTATCGAGAAAATTATTCATGTCTATATCATATTTTGCAGCACTGACAATCGGACAAGAGGTAAGTGGATGCGATTATTGGAGCAACTGTCTCACCAAGAATGGTTCTATAGTTTGAACTGATCTGGGTAAGTACCAGAGTTCTCATAAGGACTGCTCTGATTTTGGGGGTGCCTCTGGAAGCAACGCTGGTCCCTCATGATTTTCCTATATGTTAGTGTATGTTTCTCGTGGTTGTCTAAATGCAGTGCGGGGTGTGCTGACTTAAAAGTATGCTACCATGTGTGATACATCGGGATACTATACAGTGTGTATGTTCGCAAGGTTCAGGATTGATGATGTGCTAACAAGGCATTTCTCATGATCGTAATGGCAATGTTATGTATGTCTGCTCACACTGGCATACACTGCAGTCATTTATTCCGATAACTGGTGTATAGCAGCTCTCCTGTCAGCCTCGGTAACAGATATAGTAAGCAATTTGTATCGTGCCACCATTTCATAATATTGATTGTGTCGCTACATAGGGGTGAGCGAGATTACTAGTATCAACCAGCTTGCTCGTTCAAGAAAATAATTGCAATAGCTGTGCGTCTACATTTAGTGCTCTGAGGCTTGTCAGGCACTATAATCTACTTTCTAGGGGACTGGATGGGAATTATTGTAAATCTCATGCTGGCTGGTGAGCTACTCAGCTGCGTATCTCAGTGACATCAACCTGATTGAGATATCACGCAAGTCATCATGATCACTCGGTTGCATGTCATGTACCAGCAATCAAGAAATATGTTAATATTTCTCATTGTGATCCTCCTCCCTATCCAAATCACCTCCGTAATATTTACGGCAATACAGAGCACCAATGGGAATACCACATCGGGTAAGCTTCAGTTATAGATTAAAAACTTGAACACATCGGGCTGATGAAAACCAGAGGAGTACATTCTCTCCGGCACCCATGTGTGTAATGTCAATATCAAAGCAGACACTGCCCTATCTTTAATCTCCTGGATATTGGACGCCGCATGGGAGGTCATCGCATTGTCTCTCGCGGTCTGGATTGCTGTAAAGCACTTCCGTGAACTGCAGCGACCATCAGCAGGATGGGCAGTCAGTGACTGCTTTACAATATTAATGAAGACTCACATATTTTACTTCGCAAGGTGAGGTTGTAAATTAAATGTGATCCAAAAGTTTCTGCTGAATCGCCAGACTAGTTTTTTTGCTGTTTCTTGCCTTCAGCTCAACAGTTTCTCCCCAAAGATCGCAGTACGCCACATATGACTGTCAGTGACATCTTTATCTGATCATTGCTCTTCACCTCAATAGGGATTAAGCGTCGTTGGAACTGGGATCTATCAGGGTGTTTCAATTTGCCCAAATCGTGCAGATGTTTGTGCTGGGACCACGCCTCATCCTTGGTGTTCGAGAATATTACGCTAAATCTGTGACCAACTCTGACGAAGGAGTCGGTATGGCTTCAATTGTTTTCCAGGAGCACATACATATTACAACTGGCGGTGGCGTGTAGTACGGGAAATGCTTGCGATGGTGTCCACACTTGTCAACGAGGATGTGATGTTGTTTGGAGTTTTGGTCCTCATGATATATATTTACAATGTGAATTTGGAATTTCATTGCAGTAACGATGGCCAGTTGACCTGCGACAATATATTTGCGAGTAATTTTCCAAGCTTGTGGTATATGTTCAGTGAATGAGAAACCTTCGATCGAGCGTAAATAAGGCTGAAAGAATTAATGCTACAGATGACACTCCGCGTGAAGATCTCGTACTCGAGTATAGCGCGAAGAGGATACCGAGAGTTTTTAGGATCATCAGCGGGAATATGATGCTTTTCCACTGAAATACTTTGCTCTTCACGAACGTCTCGCTTGAGCCGCTGCGAAGTTCCCCTGCACTCCTCCACCTCCGTCTTCTCAGAGGCAAGCGCCTCGGGGATCAGAATGTGGTCACGGTGACACTTGGATATGTGATGGGTACAATGAGATCGTGACTAGTAATTAACTCGCCTGATGAAAGGTGCGGGGACGAGTTTCGTACCTTGGTATACGAGCTAATAAAACCAGTGTTGTCTGTTAGTGTTTGCAGCCTTCAGGTCATGGCTGCAAGGCTTCGCTTTAGTTTCCTGCCTTGGAAATGAGTCTATTGGACCTACTCCTGTCTGGTAGTCAGCCACGATGATCGCCCTTGGTGAGGACTTTCCAACTTCCCCTGCTGGATGAGCACGAGTAGTTGTTTTAAGTGAGCATCATTGAGGAGTTGCTCCAAGTTATCGATTACCGTAGCCAATATAAGATGGACAAGTCAATGGCGCCCAAGTAAGGATCTTGCGCTCGTACAGTTTGATGAGCGCGCCGAGTGTTCTTGGGATCATCAGAGGGAATACATACTGTTGCTCGGCCTACTGCCCTCAAACACTTTCCTCTTCGTGAGCGACTCGCTTGCACTGCTGCCTGGTACCCTTCGTGCCTTCGCTTCCATCTCTCCGAAGGCAAGCGCCTCGGGGCTGGGTGAAGAAGTTGAAGAGCAGAATGCGGCGATGTTTGGAACTGGAAATGGGGTGGTGGCTCGTGGCTAGGGTGATGAGTTTCGTGCATTGGCGCACAAGCTGATAGAACGAATACTGTCAGAAAGAATTGACACTCTGGGTTAATAGCTTGTGCTCTTAAAGTGCAGAGGACGCACCAAGTGTTCTTGTGGTCATCAGTGAAGACATGGTATTGTTGCCTGTTCCCCTGCGATTCACTGCGCCTCACCGCCAAGTTCATTCCGTACCTCCAGCTCTGCCCCTGCCTTCCCAGAGGTAAGTGCCTCGGGCTTAGCGAAGAAGTTGGAGAATAGGCTACGATGATGCTTGGAATCTGCGATGAGATTGAGACTCGTAGCTGGGGCGATGAAATACCTGCGGGAATGAGTTTCGCGCCTTGATGTACCAGCTGGCACGCCGTGTCTCCTTGCTCGAACTTGAAGTACTAGTCTGCGAATTTGTGGAGGGTCCTAGTCGTACTGGATTGAGTATTGAAGGACACGCTCGCATGTTGGAAACGCGACGAGGTACTAGTAGTGCCAACCGTAGCGGGTGGTAAGAGCGAAGGGCAATTATAAAACAGCCGTCGGGTGAGTTCAACTTGGTTGGTAGCACGTCTCTCCCACGGTACCCTTCGTGCACGACATTCGAATAGGAATCATCGGTATCGTTGCATTTCGAGCAGATAGTAAATTGCAGTGATTGCAGGGTTACTTTCGGTGTTCAGGCCTCAGGTTCGTGTCCCTGTTGAGTTGAGTCCCAGTTGTAGCAACGCTGATAGGTGCTTTGGACACATCTCCCAGGACTACTAATACACCTTCAGGCTCCCTTGAATACCCGGCTTCCACTCATTTTATGTCCTGATCTGCATGGGAAATAACCGCGCTTGTGCCAGAAGGCCCTGCAGCTCTCCTACGTTGCCATCGTAGGAGAACTTCAGGGACCTTTGCTAGTAACAACTCATCAAAGTCTATGGACGGTTATCTCAGCATCTGTTCGTCGTCGCATCTGCAAGAGATATACATTCGACGCCTCCGTCCTCATCCAACGGGAACTTCACACCAATACTCCAGCCAGCGAGCATCCGATACCAGACATTCGAACACTTGAGAATTGTCACTGTTGCAGCTCTGCCATCTGCATAGGTATCGTTGTATTTCGAGCTGATCATAGGGGTGCAATTATCGCAGGGTTACTTTTCGTCCAGTTAGCAGTCTGTTGATTCTCAATTGTAAAGCTAAAAAGTGTCACAACCCTCGCTCCCAACGCACGATAGTCTGCTACATCCAGGCAATATAGGATAGGCAATCCATTTCTCATATCCTTTATTACCCGCCGATGCATATAATTATCTTTAAAGCGGTTGTGTCTGATTACCGTTTGTGAGTTGACGCTAATATGTGCCGATGATATTTGATATCATCGCTACTTGCGGGATATACAACAAAGAATACGTACCTTAAGTGCTCCTCCTAGCTGTGTCTTCTGGAAGTTTAAAGTTCCCATGGCAAGCCTTCTGTGGCTAACTTTACGTCGCATACAATAGGTCATTTCATGAATCAAGGCGGATTTCATGATCCGTTATACCTACCTTGGACACGTCGAACTTTGTCTTCGATGTATCTCCATGATCAAGATCCATCATTGATGAGTGCCTCAATGTCAATGTGGTGCCCATGCACGTAAGTACAATGTGCAATCGAGCCGGGAATCGAATTCATACTGCAAGATGTCAAGTGAAGGTTAGATCGTGTGTCACTGGTGCTACAAACATGAAACTCTGGTTAATAACGCGCTCACAGAACTCTAGTGTAATAATTCGATAAGGAATAAAGTCTCCTGGACCTCCTTATGTTCGCGTGAGATTCAGCCTTGTCCGGTTCACAACATTCTACTCGCTCATCTCATGGCTGACCCCAATTTAAACCATGATTATAATAGGTCGAGCGATGGCAGAAGAGACGTTGCTATGGAAAGCGTCAAGTAAAAGTTGTCGGCGCTTGGTGAGGGTTTGATAAGGTGACGAAACTATACAAAAAGCTTGTGTCTTACTTACGAAAATATCCGTGCATTGTATGTAGGCAGGATGTGTGAAATGGTGTTCGCGGAAGGCGAGACTCTCAGAGTGTGTCATGCTTCTCTGCCTCGCGATACCATCGAACACATGCGGTCTCCAGGGTCATCCATCGACATAAGTAGAACTGAGTGGTTAGTGTGCTGCGTTGAATAACGAGAGCCCAGCTAAGGCCGTCGACGAATAAGAGAAAATAAATCCACGATGAAGCACCGTGGCATAGAGCTACCAAGTTCCCAATATAGCTGAGGTGTTACGCGGGCAGGGTCATGCAGCCAAGCAGCGCTAATTGAATGGACCATATTTAAAATCTACGAAGACTTACAAGGTGCATCCCTCATCAGATATTGCTGACCCCCTGCAAAGTCCCTTCGAAATGACTTCCGTTGATGCAGCAAGAAATGCAAGGCAGAAGGGACCGAAGCCATCCCGGATCCTGCGAGGGCACACCGACTGCGTGTGGTCGGTCGCTTTCTTCCACCACGGTCGTTGGGTCATCACTGGCTCTGGTGATGGGACACTAAAAATCTGGGAGGTACAAGATGGAACATGTATTGGAGAGCCATTCGAAGGACACGAGGGAATTGTAGCTTAAATTTCCATATCCCCGGACGACAAACGAATTGTTACCGGAGGTCAGGATGAACGTATCATCATCTGGGACGTCGAGAGCAGGCAGAAAGTACTCGAACCATCTGTGAAGCATACGGACTGGGCGAACGCAGTATGCTTGTCCCCCGATGGCAAGAGATTCGCCAGCGCGGGTGATAAAAGAGTTATTGTATGGGATGCTGAGACTGGCACAGAGCTAGCAACACTCGCTGGTCATCGTAAGGAAGTGTTGGCTGTGGCATTCAGCCCAGATGGGCTAAAACTATCCTCCGGGTCAGCAGACCATACAATCCGGGTGTGGCACGCCAGTAATGCTGAACTTCTTCTCGAGATCAATGCTCACCAAGACTGGGTTAAAATGGTCGCGTGGTCTCCTGATGGGCAGCAACTAGTCTCATCATCAGCGGACCTAACAGTCAAGTTTTGGGACGCGTGCAATGGAGACCAGATTGGTCAACCTTGCACCGGTCACACTAGTCGGATCGACTCAGTGGCGTTCGCTCCTGATGCTTCCTTCATTGCCACTGCATCTCTTGACGGAACTGCACGGCTGTGGAGTACAAAGACACGACAACAAATAGGACCCTCGCTCCCGCATGCCTACGGAGCTTACTGTGTTGCAATTTCCCCCGATGGAAAACTGCTCGCATGTGGAGATATGGATAGATATGCTTCCATCTGGTCTATCGAGGGAACACTTGAGCTCCATGAAGAGCAGGAGAAGGAGAAGGAGGAGCTAGAGGCAGAGCAACGACAGTACCTCGCTCGTGCTGTGAGTACATATTTATTTTTGCGTTGCACCTTAATTGTCCGAGTCGTCTCACTCACAATTGAATCTGTTGCAGTCCCATTCACAAGTTCCTCCAGAAGCGATACTCCAAGACCTCACAGCATACATTACCAAGGTAGAAGACAATCCTGTTGCCCGTGGCGGGTTCGGGGAGATTTGGAAGTGCATTTATGAAACGGATGAGAGACATATAGACGTGCGTTTGCAGTGTTTTTTTTTCTTCTTCGATGCATTTGAGTAAAGTTTCATTTCGTAGGTCGCAGTGAAAGCATTGGTAGTATATGCTTCAGATGAAGCGATGGAGAAAAAGTCCAGAGTGAGTGCCTCGGGTCCGCCTCCATTTGCAATGTTGAGGATTCTTATTTGTAGAGAATACGACGTGAACTCAGAACATGCGCGAAACTTAGGCATCGAAATATTCTGCCTGTATATGGGTACACATATAATTTTGGTCTACTTATGGCGATAGTCAGCCCGTGGGCGGACAATGGAAACCTGACTACCTATATAGACGATGAGAATGTAACGCTTGATACCGTCAGGCGATTTCAGCTTGTAAGTCTACCCCATTTATACATACAGACTACGGACTGACGGAAAAACTAGCTCACGGATATAACAGCCGGCCTGCAATATCGTGCGTGTTTGTGTCTATGTCCTTCACCTGAAGTTACGACTATTCATTGGCAGTTCACGCCAACAATGTCATTCATGGTGACTTGAACGGCGTAAGTTTGGCCCTTCTCTGCAGTTACAGTTCATTCTAATGTCCATTCTAGCCCAATGTACTCATCCGCGGTGACGGCACTGCTTGCCTCGCTGACTTTGGTCTTTCCCTCGTGTACTCCGAGGTTATAAGTGCATCTGTAGCTTCATGGACTTCGTCGTTTCACGGTAACTTTCGATGGTTGGCTCCCGAGCTAATTGGAGAGCCGGAGGATGAACTGCCAGTACGGCCAAACGAAAGCAGTGACATATATTCCTTTGGCGGGATTATGCTACAGGTATGTTCCAGGGATTTCATCCTTTGCAATGAGATTCGTTAGCTTCGCTTCTAGGTCCTCACCAGCAAAATTCCGTATTATTACCTAGGTGAAGTAGCTGTCAGCCGATGCATATACACCGGGGTCAAGCCCTCCCGATCGCGTTATCCTGCGGTTTCCGACAAGTACTGGGATTTCATTGAAGAATGTTGGTCAAGTTCACCTCAGGATCGTCCGTCAACAGAGAGAGTTGTTGACGTGATCATGGACGAGTTTAATTCGCTGTCTATTGCTAGCGCTGGTTCTTGACTTGCTGTGTATTACCATCATCCGTTTATATTGTGAATGGATATTGCGGCAGCGTTCGTAACGTTGGATTTTCTCTCATGCTGCTAATCCTTAGACTCCTACGTTCTGTCACTAACATGTTTCGCACGATATATATGTAACGGCGCATATTACGCCCAGTTCTGTGTTTTGCAGCTCTTATAAGTACTCAAGGCCATGGTATGTACCGTCATATTCGAATTTTCTTACTTGCTTGCAAATGTTGCTGTGGCAGAGGCTGGACGCGGTGGAGAAGCAGAAGGAGAAACTACAGTAAAAGCAACAGCGACGCACTAGCAGTGTAAGAGTTTGTTTCCCCTTCTCTTGCATTGCACATCAGGTGGACAAAGTACTACATACCATGTGCGGATGTGTGGCTTCTTGCTCCATTCTACATACAACATAGGAAATCTACGGCACAAGGAACTATGCGCTTCATATCGCTGTGTACAAAATAACCTAATAATCAGCACTAGAACCGGACAACGAGTCGAGCTCATCCTTGATCACTTCGACAATTCTGTCGGTTGAGGGATGATCCTGAGCTGCAGTTGACCAACATTTCTCAATGAAATGCCAATATTCGTCCGAGAACACCGGATATCGCAACCGCAATGGCATGACCCTGGTGCCTATGCATAAGATGACAGCTGCTTCACCCCAGATAATAATGAGTTTTGCTGGTGAGGACCTAACAAATGGAGCTAAAATCTCCTCAGGATCTGAATAATCATCGCAGAGACATACCTGTAACATAATGCCGCCAAAGGAATATACGTCGCTATGCCTGCTTGGACGTACTGGCAGGTCATTATATGGCTGTCCAAGAAGCTCGGGAGCTAACCACCGAAAGTTTCCGTGAAACGTCGAAGTCCGGGATGCCTGGATAACGCTCACAATTTCGGAATACAATAAGGAAAGCCCGAAGTCGGCGAGACAAGCGATGCCATCAGCATGAGTACATTCGGCTGCATTTATCATTTGAACCTGAAACTGCTGAGAAGGGCTAGACTTGTGCCGTTCAAATTACCGTGAATAACATGGTTGGTACGAACTGCCCAGGAAGAGTTATAAGTACAGCACAGTATTGACACTTACACGTACGATATTGCAGGCCGGCCGCGATGTCTCTCGGCTAGCGCTGCTATCAGTCAGTCGTCAACAAATTAAAAGGAAAATTTACAATCTGGAATCGTCTGACGAGGATGAGAGCTGCGTCCTCGTGCTCCAGATAAGCCGTTAGGTTTTCATTCTCTGCCCAGGGGATGACTATCGCCATAAATCGCCCGAAGCCATAGGTGTAACCATACACAACCAGAATATTTGCGTGCTTCAGACTTGCACACGTTCTGAATTCACGCCGTAATCCTCTGCACATGGAAAAATCTGGATGACTATCGCCCTAAGTTGCTCAGACCCGTATGTGCAACCATACACAGCCAGAATATTTGCGTGCTTCAATCTCGCGCACGTTCTGAATCCACGCCGTGTCCTACATGACAATATCTGGCGTCAATCTGGAGTAACTAATAATACCGGCCGCACTGTGGACGCGCACTTTTGTTTTCTTCTCAATTGCTTCGTCGAGTTGATCAGAAGTGTACATCAGCAACGATTTCACTGTAATCTGCAACATCATCAGCTCCATCAAAGTGGGTGGTAAGACGTTGCAAACGAACCTTGATTGGTCCCTGATTAGTGGAATATATGCATTTCTATATCTCCCCAAAGTCACTGCAGGCCATAGGATAGTCTTCGACCTTGGTGATTTGCTTCGTGAGGTCTTGAAGCAAGACATTCACGTCCGACATCGCTTGCATGAATGGCACTCCTGGCTCATGGTATCGTTGTTGCCTGAAAACGGAAGTAAGCTCCGTTTGATGAATTCGCACGGAGCTCACAGGAGACCCACTCGCCGAAGGTGAGAAGGGGGAAAGTAGTAGGCGATAGGCGATAGGTTTTGCACCGCAGAGTTTAGAAGGGGCAGACAAGCTGAGAAAGGACTTACATCAAGGACGTCAGCATCGTAGTCACTTCCCTCTCCTTCGTCTCCTGCTCGATCCTTCATTTTATCTCTGTCGGCGAGGTAGGCACCTGTATGGCAGGGTTTAAGTGACACCGTGAGATCAAAGGAGAGGCGAGTGGTATGTGCTGGGGCTTACATCAAAAAATTCATCCTCTTCACTTTCCTCATTCTCGTCTCCAGCTGTATCTTCTTTTGTCTCTTGGCTGTATTTGAAGGTTGCAGGCACTTTCGAGGGCTGATAAAAGTAAGTGAGCGGCGACAGAGAAGTTTCGCACCCATCAGCGCGAGAAAGAGCAGATAAATGAGATAGCACTTACATCGAACAGTTTCACATCCTTGACACTATCTTCGTCTTTATCGTACGCTCGACTCGTATCTTCTGGTGATGTTGCGGGCACCTGTAGTGAAAGATCAAAAGGGACACAACTGACCATAAGTGATGGGTGAGCAGCGGAAGTGTTAGGGCTTTCGCGAATACGACCCTGCGTGTATAGAGATAAACAATTCGTGATTAATGATGAGAGGCACCACTTACTTCTGAGGGGGGCGTGGACAAGGCATCCTGTTGAGGAGAATGAAGCGAGTGAGGTGCGACATAAGAAAAATGGTTGATGAATGCTCACGGCACGTACGAGGTCCACTCCTTGTTTTGAGTCTAGCTCCTTATGACTCTCGTGCCCATGATGTAACTTGAGCATGTCCGCGATTGACCAGAGGTAAACATCATAACCGGGACCATCACTTGCAAGCAGTGCGCCATTTGGAGAAATGGCGACACAGCAAACCTCATCAGAGATTTCAAGGGCTTGTTCTATCTGCTGGTGAGTGTCTGTGCTCCACAGACGCACAGTCCTGTCGTCTGAGGCAGTGGCAATGAAGGATCCATCGGAAGAGATGGCAATCGAGCGGATCCAGGCGGTGTGACCGGTGCAAGGTTGACCGATCTGCTGTCCTGTAGATGTGTCCCAGAACTTGACTGTTTTGCATGATGCGGAGACAAGTTGCTGGCCATCAGGTGACCACACAACGCTTTCAACGTAATCTTGCTCGTTGACTTTCAAAAGAGGCTTGGCGTTATCGGTGCACCAAACCCGGATGCTTTGATCCCATGATCCGGAGGCCAATTTTAGCCCATCTGGGCTGAATGCCACACCAAATACGACACTACGATGACGCTTAAGTGTTCTGAGGGGTCTGCCAGTCTCCGCATCCCATACAACAATAGTACGGTCATCTGATCCACTAGCGACTCTCTTTCCATCAGGGGAGAAGCACACTGACCGCACCCAATCTGTGTGCCTCACTAGTGGGTCGAACACCCGCTGCTTGCTCTCCACATCCCAGATGATGACGGTTCTATCTGTTCCTCCACTGACAATTCGCTTGTCATCTCGGGACACGGCAACTGATAATATATCACCCCGGTGTCCCTCGAATAGCACTCCCACCAATGTTCCCTTTTGCACATCCCATATTCGCAAGGTTTTATCCAGGGAACAAGTAACGATGCGACCACCGTCATTGAAGAATGCGGCTCCTCTCACCAAATTGGTGTGGCCTCGCATCCTCTGTAATGGTTCCTGCCTCCCACTCCCAAGTGAGATATGCGTTCCTTGCTATATCACGCACTACTCACATGTTGCATTACTTGAGACGGGGAGACGGGCCTTTGTCAGTAGCGATGATGAAAACACCTTGGGAGCGTCACTTTATGGTGGTGGATCGTGATATATGTGATTAGCGCTGCCTGTCTACCCATAACCCTGCTCAGGTATCTGTTTTTCGAGCTCCGCGCCACGCTGCTTCAGCGTGGATGTCTATTTATATTCTTCGTCGCGAGCTCTCCAATCAAGCGCTCGAGAACCAATCACTCATTAATACATGCGCCGCGGTGCTGAGTGCTAGATGGTGTCTTTGGGGAGTGCAAAGCACGACCACATGCTGAGACGTTCGTGCTCCAAATACGGTCTGTTTGATGTTACTCCCCTTGCCTGTTCGATGGGCACTCTCTTTAGCGCACCCGATTTCGAATCGCTAAGTCTTGAACAATGTCCGCCAGGAAATCCACTGATTACACCCCTGATTTGACTTTTTTCACTGAGGTTGTCGACTGATTCGTTCTCTTCAGTCATCGCCTCATCACCTGTCGTGCATCTACCCATATAGCTCGATATGCCGTCAACATCCATCCCAGCGTCTACCCTTCACGATTCAGTTTTACAACCAAATGTTCTGCAGACATTTCGTGAGTTAGAAGTAGAAATTCCTCCCCAAGTATTGAAAAGTGCAAGGATGAATGATGCGGAGATGTGTAGGGACTCCCATTCCTGTACGCCCCGAACCACGAAGAAACCCA
>LVVM01003152.1:2357-19618 GCA_001882365.1 Rhizopogon vesiculosus
AGACCTTTGCGCGTTTGCAAAGGGTTCCCTGCCTATAGCATTTCGTTGTTCGTTGTTAGCGCAGCTGCGAAATTCCAACAGTTGAACGACATAGCAACCTATAGCAATCATATGGAAGGTTTATTCGTAACTGAGCACTGTGTATCTCCCGCCGTGTTTTAACTCTTCGCCCGAAACAAGCACTACAACTATACTCGAGACCTTCCACCGGAGCTATGGATGGTTCCGACATTTTAGCTCGGTGGGCACTGGGCACACAAATGCTGTTCAATGCCATTGGTCTCGGAGCAATTATACTGACCAGAGGGATCTTTGCATGGTTTCTAATAATAACACCACTGCTCGTTGTCCGCCCCGAAGACTAGCGTCCAACCTCTCCAAGAAGCTGGGGTCACTCCTTTAGGTAACCCGATTAAAGTTATTTTGCCACCTTTATTTTGCCACCTGGTAGTGTTTTGCAGATTTTGAAGAGTGAAATAACTCTAAACGGGCGTTCTCCTGTTTGCCGGGGATCACGGTGTTCCGACCTCCGACCACTCGTACGCTAGCTCTTGTATTTCCAACTAGGATCGACAGTATTGCGAGCCACAACACATACCGCTCTTCTCTGTTATCACGCCTATCGATGTCAGTTTTGTAATTCTTGCTACACACTGCGTTGCTAACAATGATTCTACTCGTCGGATAGTGATGTACCCGTGCTGTGCAGCAATTTTTTCCCCGACCAGTTGAGGAAGCATGTTTAACAGCGGTCCCATCCTAGGTTGTATCGCTTCTCTAGACTAATCGACCATCAGATGTCTGGTACGTGGACCGTTGGCTAGAATAATTTCCCAGGAGCACGAATACGGACAGACCTCAGCATGTGCTATGCAGCAATTTCTCCCCAGCCAGCTGGGGAAGTATGTTTAACATAGCTCCCATACTAGGTTGTATCGCTTCTCCAGACTAATTGATCACCAGATTTCTGGTATGTGGACCTTTGGTTAGCATAACTTCCTAGGAGCACAAATACAAATACAGACAGACCTCAGCATTCCGAACGGCCCCGAGGACGGCCCCGGGGACAACCATGAGCAGCTAGTTTACCTCACAGTCCTCTACAGGATACCATGCATACTCTTCCATTGTCCGACCGATCCTTATACCTGCAGGACTCGAGGTCGGCGAGTGTGATTTTCCGCCTGCCATTGACTAAAATGCAAGTAATCACTGTATATGCCTCTCCAGTATAAGGACGAAGACCGCTAGTGCATTGAGTTCAACGAATTCGCTACATATTCATATTTTCGAGCTCGAGTTCTGAAACACTAGCCACCATGTCGCATTCCACTCAGCCTATCCCTCGTGTGTCCGTTTATTTATATTATGCGGCGCCTGTTGATTTTTTCCCTCATAGATCAGCGCATGCAGTTGAACAATTATCTGCAACGTAGGTTCAGATCTACGCACGACATCCAGTTGGCAGATTCAGCAACAGGTCCGGCGCACGCGCGGTGGTGGACCGTAGTTGTCT
Source organism: Rhizopogon vesiculosus (assembly GCA_001882365.1). NCBI lineage: Eukaryota > Fungi > Basidiomycota > Agaricomycetes > Boletales > Rhizopogonaceae > Rhizopogon > Rhizopogon vesiculosus. The sequence continues at coordinate 3,874 of LVVM01003152.1, forward strand.
TCTGTCAGTTAATTTTTCAGCTTCTTCTTGATGACGGCTAATTGATTATTAGTCCGACACATTGAATATGGCAGAGGCCAGGGGTCAACCAAATCGTCTGCCACGGAACTTGCTTGCCAGATGGCCCTACAGGCCCTAATGCAACCGGGAGCTGGTCACTGAGTGTTACACTTGTTTTGTTGTCGCAATTGTTTTCGCTGTTTGTTATCATCTTAGCTTTCTCATAACATTCCATCGCATTGTTAACTAGCGTCGTGTTTGCTTGTATGATTCGGTTGCGTTTGTATTCTTAGTACTTTACTTCTACTTTTCGTCTGCTGGTGTTTTCGTTTTTGCAGTGATTAAATTGCTATGACATTGAACTGAATGAAATTATGTAGGCGTGAACAACTGGCAGCGGGCGGCGGAATCACGTGGTTGTGCTGCTCCTCGGCTTCAGTTGAGCCGCTACCGTTTCCTGCGCCCGTACCAACAACGTGTAATCGTTAAATGCATAAATGCGTATTCCACATGTCTGCTTACAACACGGGGAGTGCACGTCTACCTGGTGCTATTTTTGATCTCGTTGCCACACCCTGGGCATATACGACAGGCGTAATGCGCAAGAGTTTCAACAACAGATCCAATCGCAAAGGTTCTATTGACATTGAATGCGCAACAGCAACAGCAACCTAGAACATCATTATGCCGGGCAGGATCAAGTGAGTTATCGCCGGCTCGTAAGGGATGGGATACCGTGACAAGTACTTTCAATGTTACTCCAGGTTATGATTGACTACGCCCCACAGTATTGCTCGAGCTTCTTCCGCATCCAAATTGAATGCGCATCGTCAATCCGAGCTCGGTTCTGAATCGCTCGTTGAGTGACTCACTGCACAAGATACATGAGGGGCACATGTCATTTGGCCCCTCGCTTCTTCTCACTCAGTCGATCGTCATTGCATGCAGCGCGCCCTATTTCATGCATCTTGGGAATTTTTAGTTTCTCGCACATTATTCTCCTCAACGCCGAGATCATGAAATCGTTATTCTTCCAGCTCCGTTAGGCATTGCCTTCAGCCAATGCCGTCTCTCTTTTCCAAGTCTCATGAAGCGTAGTGTTTCAAGTATATAACTGCCAGTAAGTTCGTTAGTATGATCTCCAACTCAAGCATTCGCAATGTCTCGGAGCAACGCCAATGGTTTGTTACTAGTCCTTGCGGTGTCCTGCATTGCCTGACGATGTTTGACAGACGCCACGAACGAGCTTAACAATTGTTTGTATAATTGCCTCGGTGATTTAAAAGACTCATCGTAGTGTTTTAGATTTACAGTCTACTGGACAACTTTCTTCTCTAAGCTGGGTCGACGTCAGAGAGGGTGCTACCCACCAGTACGTGTGGACATCAACTTGTAAAGGCAAGTTTTTTCTTCTGCATGCGTTCATCAACCGTGTCTGATCAGCTATCTCAGTCGCTGGGATTTCGTATGGGGTCGGATCGGGGACCCACAAGCATACGGCGAGAAATGCGGCAGCACGTCAAGCATTGACTGTATTAAGGTCTGCCGATAATTAAGGCTGAGGTATGAGCCATCGCCGCGGAGACTGGGTCTCTCGGACCTATCGATGAGCTAGGCAGATTTATGACCTGTTACATATTTTCGTCTGTTCGCGTTTTTCCTGTTTATTGCAAGCTGCGCAACCCCTCTATTATTCTCATGCATCCTCATTCATCACTATTTATCATACATACATCTTCTTTCAATGGACGTTCCTGTACCTGCATCGTTTTAGATTACCCGTCACTTATCTTATCTCATGTGTCCCTTTCGTATAGTATAGCCGGTCTGTAATTATTTTGCCTCATGTTTTTCAACTGAGTCTTCTCTCGTGTTTACTTTCACCTGATGCTTGTATTTCTATTTTTAAGTCAGTATGCGTAGCTATCCCTCGGTCCTGCCTTACTCCGCACTTGTTACTGACCTATACTTACCGTGCCCCGCATCTAGATCAGAATGTAAGTCCGGGTTAGCTTCAATAGCTTGACGCTATGCAGCGGTTTATTAGTTTTGGGAACCTACTAAGATACCGAGAGCATGCTGACTCTTGATCACGGTGCCCCGGGTATCATATGTCATACCAAAGCGATTGTTCGGATTGACTGCAACGGAGGTAACTTCCTGCATCCTTCGCAGTATCCCTCCATGCTCTTGGATCGCCACTCACAAAAAATAACCTTTCAACGTTTTCACAGTTTAGAGAAACTCTTCTTCGCCAAATGATCCCCTATCGACCCTGATCGACCTCCATCAGTTTCCAGATTCGTCGCATCTCGGTGACCAGACTTAAGGCGTCAAGTGTGATCGATCCGCTCCCGGACTTATAGGTATAGTTCCGGCCACAAATCTCCGCTGTATCGGCCACGCGATTGCCTATCTACGCCGGGCTTGACCTGAACAGACCCTCTTTCAAGTGCGCAGAGCAGAGCTGTGGTCAATAATTTGTTGTTGGGCGCACTGCACTACACTATAGTGCGGCCCACTTCCAAGTCACACGTCGAGCTGCCCCGATGTAGGTTTAATATACCAGATTGCTGGTCCATCTCACCCGTTTTGCTGGGCCTCTGAACGCGGTAACATCGGTGTTCAGACTGGGCCCGGGCGTCGCGGTGGATTTTTGTTCCATTACTTCGACAATGATGCACCTCAGTCTTGATGCCGCTTTCGATTCTGGGCAGCCTTACACGGTGATGACGGAGCGTTCTTGCAAAGGTGACGTTTCCATCGGTCTTCAAGCACTCCCCTACCTTACGGCCTCTGAATCAACTGGAGTTACGTTTATTCTGTGCAGGTTTTCTGATTAAATGTATTGAAAGTTGCTCCCTAGTGGCTTCGGCATTGCAGCCATTTTGATTCCGAGTTCAATGGCGCCATCGGTATTCACTTTGGCAGCCTTGCGTGGCGTCGTCGTCGAAACTTGCAGGTTTAAATACTCCGTTAATTGTGCTACTGGACAGATATTGTATTTCCCTTCACCTCTCCAACTTTAACTGATCATATTTTGTGTCTGTTACACACCATGTCACGTATGTTGTTCTTTGCATTATCCCTGAGGGAATGTTGACATTTCTCCAGGATACACTATTGCCCTAAATAACTGCAAGTCCAGATGCTTTCCCATAAATCAAGTTGATGTTTATAGTAGTCTTATGAAGACTATCAAGCCCGTCACCAATCCCACATTGTCACCTGGGTTGACACCCCGTCTGGACCACCGCATGCTCTCTCATGGACGGCGACTTGCAAAGGTGCGTGTTGTCAATCTGCACTCGAGAATTCATCTGAGATATTATCTTCTGCAGTGAGGGGCGGAGTTGTCAGTACTGCCACTGCAAACCAGAAAGCAGCCGCCAGGGAACAAGCGGCTCAGATTGCTTGCGAGAGATTGGGGATTAATATTTCTAATTGACACTAGATACAATGCCTTGCCTCTATCTGCTACAGATGAATCTTCGTTTGAGTCAATAATACTATAACACAGGGTGAAAACCCATTTCTTTTTGGCGCGAGGACGTGACATCATAAAGCCAAGACTCTTCGATTTACAAATAACCTCGAGGTTGAATCAATATTCGCTGGGTTTGGATTGCATCCAAAAACGGACAACGAGGTTTTCGTGTGGCTTCGACAGTCCCATCACCATGCTACGGCGGTTCATGCCATACATCTTCGCAGGCCTAACAGGTATGAAGTCGACCTTCGCTTCAAAATGCGTGACGCTGATATCCTATCTCCGTTGTGACAATAACCAGGCGTCGTTTCGGGCGTGTATATATTCAAACCTCTTCTCGCAGAAGCTGCTGCTAAGTGAGTTGTTAATTCATTTCTTGCGATCGTAACATCAATTTGCTTCCCATCAGCCGACAATCGTCCTCTGCGATGAACACGTCCAGAACATCCTCTCCCGAGGTGCCAGGGAAACCCCCTGGACCTTCGCCGTCGCCGCATTCTTCGGCAAAGTGACATTACACTGCGCTCATGGTGTGTAGTAACGTGCAACAGGGTATGCGCCCCTAAAGGTGTGCCCACGCGGTCTCTGATCAATCAGACAGGCGTACTGATATATTGTCACCGCGGAGAACACGGCCGCAATCTCCCTTGTTTACCCGTAAAAGGGGTCAGACAAGCTTCATACATTTCATGTGTTGTTTCGGAGAATGCAACGCGTAACCTTCGCTGAGCTTCATTCACATGCGCTGGCGTGTATCATGATGTAAAATGCATTATCTCCGGTCTTCTTGGAGCGGGGATGCCATATATTGTTACCTCAAGATATGGTGATATCTCCTTAGCTTAATGTCTAACATATACTTCTTCACTGTCGATCAACGTCCATTTTCCTTGACGCGTTACTCTTGGCGTCGGCGTTCGCGGCACGTCGCTCCCATATCTAATCCTCAAATACGTGAGAATCCTATACTCCAGAATGTAGGGATAGCGCACCTGCAGCACGGTTTCCCCAAGGAAGATCATCTCCTTGCGCATCTCTTCGACGATGAGGTCTTGGATCTGGAACCATTTCTCGCCCTCGCCGCCCCCACCAGCAGCGCGGAGATGAGCTTTCCAAATGGTGTTCTCCTTGTCGCGAGTAGTTCCCGCAACAGATTCATGGGTCACATTGGCGATCAGATCATATACGGTTGGCGGATGTGTTGGCGGTGCATCAAGATCTAGCACATGCAACTCGTATCAGCCATGAACTGTATTGACGCCATTATCGTGAGTATGGCGTAAAGCACTCACATTCACGGAAATCAACTCCTCTGAGTGGGAATGTGACAATTGTCGGGTTTTTCTCCTCGACGAAGGCATTCTTTGTGAATCGCTTGTAGTGTAAAATAATGTACTGTGGGAGGCGTTGACACTTATACCTGCGTAACTGGCCAGCAGATTCCTATAAACGCAAATATATTGGTTCAGTGAAAAGTGAAAAAGAGCGGAAGCCACGAATCTGGCTTACCTGTGTGGTGATGCCATCGTATTTGGCAAGCACGGAATGGATGCTAACTTGCGGAATGATGTTCTTCTCGACTGTGTCTTGAAAAAGAGGCGGTGGGGGAAGATCGACGGCTAGGAAGAGAAACGGTGACACAGTAGCCTTGATGTCTGACACACTCCCATGAATAAGGGTCCAGACGATCGTTTACGTCGAGCTTACCTCTATCAATATCAAATTGCGGCTTCTCCGATCCTGTAGAGTCCGGTCGGACAACGACATGTTGTGTCTCCGCGCGGAGTTCTCCCTGAAATGTTGAAAAAATAATACCTGTTCATTGTGACGTTATCAATTCACAGGCGAAATGAAGGCAGACAGCATGCCAGTCGGCAACGCACTCGAGTTTTTTCTCTTAGTTCCCCCCATGTCTTTGTGCAGTCGATTGAGCAACCAGCCGAGGAACTCGACAGGATCTCCTTGTTGCTCGAGTCGAAATTTGCCCACACTGGCGCGATTGACCTCCTGCAGGAACTCGTGAGGGCTCACCTGGCTCTTGAATAGCCGAGGGTTCCATATTTTCTTGGCAAGGGCGGCGAATCGCTTAAGAAGTTCCGATTCTTTGCCGCGAAAGGAGGACAGGAGGAGGTAGTCCCGTAACGGGGGGATGTGCAGGAGAGAGTGAATAATAACATTCATATGGTCGTTACGCTTAATATTGTTCAAGCCAACATAGCCAGGGAGGTATGGTTTAGATGATAGATCATAGGAGGGTTTCAAGAGGTGGGATGGTGAGGATAGGTTGGAAGCGGAGGCTTTCGTAAAGGATGGGTTGAGGACAAACGAGATGTCTTCAAGAGATGGGTCAGAGACAAGATAACCATCTGGGAGAACATACACCTATGCGACGTGAGTACATGTACATGTAACCAGCACTCGGCTCACTTTTGTTGTCTCAAGGTTGATAAAAACATGGTGATCATCATGAATGGAATGCGCATAGGCGTACGAATTGCGACCTCGTCCTTGGAAATACTTTCCACAGACTAAACAACCATATATGTTGATGTCTGACATAGATACAGAGCACACTTTCTCAAAGTCAAAGTCGAGGAGTGCTCGATTGATCTAGAGGTCTTGTAAGCGAATGTTGAGTAGGTATCATGGAATGGCGCACAGTGTCAAGGTAAAGATCTGATGCTCTAGGCTCGTTGTTCGACTGCACCGGGCCAACCTCGTCTTCTAGACCTTCTTCATCTTCTGAAAGCTGTATTGCTCCATTGCTGTCCTCCGTACCGTTTGACGGTTCCACGGAAGATGTGCTCGCCTGGTTTATATCATCTACTTTTGCCCGTTTCGCTGGACGTTCATCAGATGTACGAGAGTGATTCGTTGAGGGCGGGAGTGTTTGTTTCCTGTTGGCCATTGGGATGTGTTCGACGCTGAACACCCGGTTGGTTCAAGCTTCAATCATTACATAATCAAACACCCTGTACTTTTACTTGATCTCGATCGACTAAGTAACCTGCTCGCTGCTGAGATGCTTCGAGGCACATCTGCGACTCTGCGCATCCTCGCGCATTGTACTCGCCATGTTAATCTCCCATTTTCGACGTCAGCTGTTGCGGCATCAACCCAGCCTAACGCACTTCTCGACCTCGACCCCTCGTTGAAGGCACTCTTGCAAGACATAGATATCTCTTTGACGAGTCATAAACATGTAGCGTCCAAGAGATCCCCACGGGAGCTTGAAGCTTTTGCGGTTGAGGAGTTGGAGGAGACCGAGGATGTGGAAGATTCCGTCGAAGCTTTCTCTGAACGAAATGAGCACCGCAAATCTCCTGCAGCACGGTTTGGCAGCAAAAAAATTGGTGCTGTTGTCCTGCCCGCAGAATTGCAGAAGTCTATCACTGCACTTATAGATGGTGTGTTGAATGAAATCGTTGTCTGCACATTCTAATTCACTTAATAGCTTCTGACAAGATACAGCTGCATAGTGATGCGACGCGTCTTTTCTTTGACGACAGTGAAGGATGGGATCACTCATACGACGTGAAATACCGTTCTTATAAGCAGGGAGCGCGACATTCTGATCGTGACGGTACAGCGTTCGCGTCGGTCGTTCTCCCTGCACATTATTCCGCCATTTCTGCTGTTCTTCACCACGTTAAGCACAGGTTAGGTGCAGAATGGAATGTACAGCGTGTCATAGACTGGGGTGCAGGTACAGGCAGTGGACTATGGTACGTATTTTATTCTTGCAAACTTGTAAATGCTGAAGGACATTAGGGCATCGCTAAACACCTTCCAGAAGCCCACTAGCGCTTCCGAGGAACCCCGCCTCTCAACCACTAACATCATCACATACCTCGGTATTGACAAACGCGATGGACTGGTTGCAATAGGCAAGCGTCTACTGGGAGGTAATGTCTGGGTACCACCTCCTTGTTGTGCTATCACTAAATCGACGACTCAGATACAGACTTGGGCGCACTGAGCGCAACATGGCAAAAGTCTTTCCGAGAAGACGACATAATTAAGAGAACGGAAGCACACGATACATTAGCCCTGTCTGCTTTCATGCTTTCGAATCTGCAGACACCTCTGGCGAAGAAGAAACTTGTGAAAGAAATGTGGGAAAGTGGAGCACATGCCATCGTCAGCTCTCATTTTTGTTTCTTTACCCATTTCACTGTCTCATACTTGCGGATGTGTAGGTTCTTATTGATCACAAAACCAAAGCTGGGTTCCAGAACATTGCAGAAGCACGTGAATATCTCCTCGACATGGGACGTAAAGAGTTTACTGACCCCAAAACTGCCGACTGGCCTGTTCGAGGGGCCCATGTTGTTGCTCCTGTATGTCTTGGACTTGTCAGCCCTACGGAAAATATACTAATTCCCCATGCCTGCCACAGTGCCCACACGATGGTCGTTGCCCTCTCTTCTCAGAGAAATCGGCGAGCCTAACTTGTGGCTTCTCCCAACGCTTGCAACGCCCACCCTTCGTTCGCCTCACGAAGCATGCACGCGAAGGTCACGAAGATATCGAGTTCTCTTATGTTGTGATCCGACGTGGTCCGCGTCCTAGCACAGTTGGCGAAGGCAGCTCCACGCAGATGGGGAGTGTGGGGCGAGTTGGCGCTGTTGGTCGGGAGGAGGCAGATCGGATTAAGCAAAAGGAGGAGATGGTGACGAAGGAACTTGTGCTGGCTGCAGATCATATTGACGCTGGACATGAAGCTGAAACTACTGGACTCAATCCTGCAGATGTTGTACCAGCTGAAGACCCAGAAGAGGTCGAAGCCGCGTTGCGAAACGAGGCGTTCCACTGGCCACGACTTGTCTTCCCGCCTTTGAAGAAGAGCGGGCACATTATAATTGACGCGTGCACTCCAGAAGGTTTGGGCCATTTGTTGCTTCTGTTTCCGTAACTAGGCTCATGTGGTACAGGAAAAATCATGCGCCTTACCATCCCGAAGTCTCAAGGCAAACAACCGTTTTATGACGCGCGGAAATCGTCCTGGGGTGATATTTTCCCTCATTCGCCGAAGAACCGTCCGCAGGAGAGGTACCAGCCTACACTTGCAAAAGGTGAATCTGGGTCACGGGGGGAGGATATTGGGAAGAGGGCGAAGGGACGGGATCGTCCGAAAGGCGAGAGAAGTTACGCAAAGGTGGAAGAGGCGTTGAAGGAGAGGAAGAAAGCTTCTAGGCGGGATCGCGCAATTCGTAAGGATGACTTTGCATCGCAAATGGAGCAATAGCGAAAATTCTTGCATTTGCTCTACTTATCTTCACCACTCTTCTCATCTCCACAACTCTACTCGTAACCCCACCACTCAACCTCACCACTCTGCATTAACCACACGCTACCATATTAATTGCTATCCAGACGAACTCAATGTGTCCCCAATGTCATTGCTATTGAATTCGGGTCGTGACTTTACGTTGCTCCCATACTTCCTAGTCGACCGTCCGATGCAATAACAAAATCCGGACAGGGTAGGTACCGTGAGACATCCAGGGTATCTACTTGAATTCACCGGTCTGTGGCAGGGCAAGAGTAGTTGCTCAAGGATGTACGAGCAGCGCATTGCTCTCAAGAATACTATTCGAAATCCGAACGAACTTCCGTAGTCTAGTAGTCTAGTACCCGATCAACACTGCATCAAATGTCCGATATCTGGATGCTGGGTGCCTGGGTTGAGCTCAACATTATCCGGGTGATGGCGTTGACTAATAAACCTGTCAGTAACGGAAAAGACCAAGGCGCCAGAAAGGGAAGATCGTAGACGGTATACTCACCGGGCTTGACGCTCTTGCTCTTCCCCTTTGCTTCCTCGGTATCTTTTTGGTTTCCGGTCACCCGTTTGACCGCAGTTACGAATTGTCTGATGTTCTTAGTTACGTCTTCTGTTGAAAAGTGGAGCTATCGGTGAATAAATGTGTTAGACATATCCCAGTGAGCGAGTGACATATGCTGACCTTGCCGATGGGCATCCGAATGACGCCATTCTTGTCGCCTTTCCACTCTGCCGTGCCAGAAAGACGCCGCAAGTAGCCGGAAAAATCATCTGTGACTGTTCCGCGACGCTCAGAAGGCATCAAACCACGGGGACCGAGGACCCGTCCAAGCTTGGGCGTGATGGCACGAATGAGGGCTGTGGAACAGAGAATAGTGGTTGCATGGTGTTTGCCGCTAATTATACCATCCACTAGCTCAAGTCCGCCGACAATATGTGCACCTGCACTCTTTGCTTCATCTGCCTGACGGCCCTCGGCAAATATAAGGATGCGGTCTTCGGCGCGGGGTTTAGTTTCACGATGGAGAGCAATACGGCCCTTTGGGATAATAGCGCCACGAGACATGGCAGTCTTGATTACTAGTTCGTAGGTAGCATTTGATTTAGCAACTTCGACCGCCTAACGAGATGTTTAGTGAAAGCAGTGGAATCAGGAGCAGGAACATACACGGATCACGTCAATAGCGCTTTCGAGAGGCATCTTCTCATTTTCGTAGATGTGCTTGCGTGCCTTTGCTGCGCGCTTTCTTGCCTTTGCTGCAAGGGCTTTCTTTGAGAGCACAGGGATCTTTTTCGTTCGCCGTAGGGCTACGATGGGTGTTGTGGAAAACTCGCGAAGGAGTACTGGGCGCTGCACCAATTCAGGTCAGAACATTTGAGACGAGTAAATACTTACTGGACTAAGAATTGAACGACAACATTGTCGACAGAGCAGCCCGAGGGTAGAGGACATGTTCAGTAGCAGAGTGCCGGTTGTGGACTGGAGAATTTCAAAGTAAAGCAGCCGTGGGAAAATGGAGGTAATGAGAAATTTGTGTAGCGAAGACCTTCAACTCGAAACTGGCCTGACCATTGCAGCTCATGTTGACCTCCGTGTTGAAACCGACTCGCCTGCCGTTCCAGACGCGTGGGCTGTCTGCGCGGCTCTACTCGACCCGCAAGAGCGAAATCAATTCTGATCCACAAAAAGACATCATCCGCCGCTACTTGTACCCAGCCAATATCCGCAACAAAGCCACCCCTACTGGTACATGGCGCCCAGATGTCGCTCGTGCCCTCCAGCGCGCAATTCCCTCCGTACAAGCCCACGAGATCATTGAGCGCGCTTGGCTCCTCCATCAGAGACATCTACGCAAAAAACGGGAGGCGGAGTTGCAGCGCAAATTCGAGTGCATGAAGCAAGCAATGCAGGAGCTGGAGGAGATCGACTCAAGGCTATTCAGGGAGGCAAATAAGCAGGAGGATCCCAGAGCGAGAAGTTTGGCTGAGGTAGAGGCTATGAAGAGTATGTCTGAACCGGAGAAGCGAGCGGTTGAGTCCAGAGTGAGGGGTTTGTTCCCTAGAGAACTCCGCGTACCAGCAGATACCCCGCCAAAGAATGGCTGGCCTTTTGAATGGAGAGCATTTCCGAGGCCTTTGGCATGAGGTATGTCCATCGCGTTTAGCGCAAGGAGATATACTTATGCCATCATCTCACAGTTTCGCTTTCATCGTTATCCAGGGGTTGCATACTTAGACCGCCAAATTGGACTTTGCTTGTTGTGACTTGCGATGTGTCAGATATATTGGCCTAATACGAGCGCTCATGACTTTGTTAGGTCTTGACCTATCCTAATTTTCTCGCCTGAGGCACTGAGGCTGAACTCTGCTACCATTGAAAAGCCTCAGGTTACTGTTCTTGATGCGATCAATCATGACCCACTTCTTCACGTTTGACGTGTTCTCATCCGTGACTTTTCTTGAGGATGATTGGAAAGCTCTTCCTTCACTCCCTTCTGTGGTGGTCTCTTCAAAAAAGGAACACGCGCCGGCAATTACATGACCTCGAATTTCATCCACTTATACATGATGTACGAATTCCTTATTAGTGTTGCCTCAAGCGAATGCATAGCAATACTTGTCGCATCGAGAAGGCAGTCTCTATTCGATGCTCACTGGAAACAATTTGATCAAGGTCATCCTTCCTGGGTCAACGCCGTCTCAGAGCCTGATTCGCGAATCATTGAATGCGCCCTGTACCAGCAGGTTCAGAGGTGTTTCCAGTGCGACTCTTAGCCACGTTGGCTTGCAATCGGTCCTCGTTCAAGGAAGCCATGGAAGCCATGTTACCCAGAGAGAACATGGTCTCACATAGCCAGACCTATAGGAAGAGAAAATGCGATCTGAATCACCGATTAAGATATGAAAAGATTTGGGGAATCATGAGTCTTATTTCAATGTTGGAGGGGAGAAAGAAGGAAAATACGAAGTTACCAGATGGACCGTTGCAGTTTCAAGGCGACCCAACCCCCGAAATTCACACATGTCAAGTCTCCTCCAAGAACCGAGGGTATTTTGATATAAGAGGATTCCTCGGAATCGGAATGACCTTGACACCTTTACTGGATAAATGAATTGCAAATTTACACGAATGTGTCACCGAAAGAAAGTAACCGGCCCTGTTTCGAATTCTGCTAGAAAGTGGATGATTCACTACATCTCGAAATGAGACAAACTATGCTGCACTGATTTCAGGATGGTTAAAAAATACAACTTGCACGGATCAAAGTAAACCTCGTACCGTGTGCTCCGATGTAAATTCTGGTGATTCACAAGGCAGTCATCACATACCAGACGATCGCATGTCGAGCACTTGCCACTTGCGCAGTTCCCACAAAGCCGACAAGAGCATTCCGCGCACGAAGCCGCCAAATACGTTAAGCAGTGATCGCATACCTTCCCTTTACATCCCCCGCACGATGCGACAAGTATAACGGGCTTCAGTGCTCCGTCGTCTACATCTGAAGCTTCTTTGGCACAGTCGGAGCACAGGCTCTCGCCTTCACACACCATGCATCTGTCAATGTAGTAGCAAGAGGGGCAGAACCGCCGGTCACAACGCGGACAGCGCATGAAGATGCCATCGTGGTCTGCACAGAGGTTGCATGTCCACCATTCCTCGCACGGACACGCCACACCACCGCTCGCGCACTCCGGACATATCGCAGGGGACCAACAATACGGGTGGTCGCAGTTCTGCCAGCCAGGCAGATGCCAATTTATGCAGGAATCGCGCCTTGGAGGGTGAGCGCGTGCAGCACCATTGTAGATAGCAAGGGCGTCGGTGGATAGGATTTTGCTGCCGGGTACGCGAGGAATGGGCGAGATACCGACGGGACGACCGCTACATTCGAAAATATCCGTTATGCAGCACCAGGATTTGCATCCACTACACTTTTCTAACCGGGGGCCATGGACCTCCAGACATGGAATACATAGTATTTTTTGATGTCTGACGCACTGTGCGAGCGGAGGCTGGGAATATCCACGACAGCCACCCGACTCGCACGATGCAACCTGACAGGTCATGCAGTGGATAAGATTGGAGTCGCATATAGGGCATTACGAAAAGGATTCAGAAGCATCGTTAGGAACAGCTTTCTGTGGTAAAATGCGTTCATGGAATTTCTACCGCAATTAATTCGCACCAAGACAATGGATGGGTATGGATCAGCCCGTACCTTCGCTTGCACCCGCTTCCATAGCACACGTGCAACCATATATTCATCCGCTGATGACACACCACAGGACAACAACACAGAAACGAACTCGTATATTTCTATCATGCACGGCACAAGCTCGAGGGGAATGGGAATGCAGAGGTCCTGCACCTTGTCCTCGATCTGCGAGTTCATGCCAGGAATGTCATGGAAGACAACAGTAAAGCGTGTGTGGGCCTCTTTATAGAGACGGAAATGGATGAAAAAGGTTGATATGACGGAGGGATCTTCTTGTGAGACTGTGTATCCGAGGGTCATGGCGTGCTGTATTTTGTCGGCTGAAGGGGGCTCGTTTAATGGGTCCAACATATGGTAGATAGTTTTCATGATCCGGAAGATACTTATATACATTGGATGAGTATAGCCAATCATCCAGGTAGACATGGCAGAGCAGACGTTGGAAGTAGTAAAGGTCCCTCACTATGAAATGAAGGAGGTTCTAAATACCGACTGGGTGGGTGAATTTACGTCTGTCTGTTCTGATAAATTTCAACAGTTTTCAACATCTCACAGCCACCGACTTCCACCATTTGAGATGTTGTTGAACTTCACCTGTCCTGCTAGTTAGGTATCATAACCCAACGGAACTGTGTTCTATATCTGTCAACAGTGAATTTTTTGTTTCGCAAAGTACTTTTCGTCATCGATTTTCAACTTTAACGTCATGGCGTACGATTCATAGTCCATTGCTGATGACAACAACTCGAAGGAAACCTTGGCTGGAACGCAGTCGGAGAACAAATGGTCAGTAACGTCTCACTAAAATTCATCTTCGTGGAACTAACATTCACTTTTCACCAGTCCTCAGTGCTTATTCTAGCGTGTCAAAGCGTGTGAACAGTGGTCAATACATATTACAAGCTACAACTAGTCTTAGAATAGTAGTGTACTCTAGGACGACGACGATCAGCTGTGGGTTCTGTCGTTTATCGGTTGCCAGATTACACCACATTATATATGTATTTCAAAACAAAAAAAACCAATTAGCTAGTTTTGAAACTGTTGATCACCAATTGCAATAGTTTCTAATGACCATCCATTCGTGTGGAAAGTACCATGTAAACAAGTTCTGGTAAGAGGTGAAAACTACCAGCTAGCACGGTCAAGAATGCCATGTATGGCCCTCGTCAGGAAGGTGGTGATCCAGAAATAAAATTGGTTTTTGTAACCTGCTTAGTGCATTGGTACCAATGTCTGAAACTTACCGCTGCTTCTTCAACGGCGATCAAGTCAAACTGTTGAGCATGTCCTTTCCAGCATTATTTGAATTATGACGACGAGGACGCATAAACTGAAGACAAGGTGAGATGTACAAAGTTTGTACATGGAAATAACAAGCAGCCTGCCGTGAGAGTCTCGTTATGTCGGATGTCCTGTCATTAGCATCAGCAAAGGTTGTCGAGTACGAGTTAGTGCACTGACTTGTCCACTTAACGTAGATAGGCAGATGTATGCCAGAAATTCTGAATGTTGTCCTGCAGGATGTGTAAAATAGGTTGTCCCGACCAAATGCCTTGCCCGATGAACCTTGCTCTCCGCGATTTCGTGAGATGACGACAACTTAAGTAGGCGTGCAGGAAGGTTCGCGTTACGGGCATTCGTGATGCTAAAGTATTATGGGTTAAATCTTGAGGATGTACGCACTAAGGCCTTATCCTAGAAGGTGAAACTTAGCGAGCACCTATAAAGAAAACCTTGAACGGCTACTTACCGGTGCCCGTTGGTTGGAGTGCCAATGAATAAAAACTATGCATGCCCTGCGTATCCATAATACCTCGGTGATGCCTACTGAGACCTCAAGACGGTGGTACATGTCAATGAGAAGCGAACCACCGAGGTGGTAGTTAAAGCCGCTGGAAATTATACACAACACCCATGGCAGTATTCGCAACTCAGGCGCATCATCTTCCTTCCACTAGAGTCAACGGCTGTCCTCTTGGAGAAGCCCTCGTGTAAACCGACGCAATTATTGGAGGTGATCTAGCTGAGTTCCGATTTGCGCGAGATTTGCAAGTGGAAAAATCAGAGGTTTTCTTAGACTGGAAGCGGGAACTTCCAGAATCCAGGGAGCATTGTAGAAAATTCGGCTTGAATTGGCGAGCGGAGTTGTGGCAACAAGGGCCCTTCCACTTCAATTTTGAGTAACGCGAATCTGACAGCCACAGACCAATCACCCACTGCGGCCGTCCTGGAAAACAAAACTTCGCTCAGCTTCAACCACTCAAGCGTAGTGCAAGAGGGCTACTGAGTTTCTTGAATTGTTGATACTCTGGATCAAGGAAGATGCAAACACCTTCGAATATTCGACACCCTCTTCACGCACCAATGGACGTCTCGCGTGGGCGGGTTGGCTCGACAATGTGTTGCATGCTCCTTGAGAGCATGCAAATAGCTTGGTCGCACTTCGGGTTAGATTTGATCACAGCTCAACCTCACCGACTCGACAGCGTCGAGGACCAAACACTACGACGGTGAAAAATCGCCATTTTTTCCGTCAGCAACAGGGCTGGGGTTCTTCATGGTTTCTGATCTTGATGATATTTCTTCTTATGCTGGATCATTGAACTCGACATTCTTTCCATCTGGATCCACAGAAATTTTAGGAGAAGTCGAGGCAGCTTACGATGCATGGTGCGACTGAGATGAATCATAACTGGTGCATTGGTGAGTGTCTTGTTCACTCAAACCAATGTTTTGTTTCTGGACATA